>JACATO010002252.1:0-17477 GCA_018389105.1 Nautilus pompilius
GCGAAGTAACTCGTTAACCGACAAAACATTGAAAAAGATAAAACAACAACAACAACAAGATAGATATGGTTATAGAAAGACAACAGGGTGACATGGTTTGCATTGCCCCCCTAAAAGTAGTCCAACTTCTATGTTGCACTTATCCCTGATCCATGAAATGCACCGGTAAACAAATGAGCAGTGGTCTAGCACTTTTGATAAGACTGTATATTTGTAGGTTAAGACGACTAACCTGAATGTATTTCTCCCCGTTTCTCCATCCTCGAGCGAGTGTATATTCCTGTGGATAGTTTCTCCGCTTGTTTTTCGCAAGGGGTCAACGGTAATTGGTCCACTGCTTCACTGATATTTTTCCGCGCCCGTCAGCGGCAGATGTCCATGTCTTCTCTCTCTCTCTCTCTCCCCCTCGCTTTACTGAAGTCACCTCTCTCTCTCTTTCTCTGTATTGAAGTCATCTCTTCCGTCTCTCTCTCTCTCTCTCGCTGGTACTGACGTCATCTCTCTCTCCTGTACTGACGTCCCACCTCCGCTCTCTCTCTGTAATACTGACGTCACCCTCTCTCGCTCTCTCTCTGTACTGACGTCATCTCTCTCTCTCTCTGTACTGACGTCACCGCTCTCTCTCTCCTCTCTCTGTACTGACGTCATCGTCTCTCTCTCTCGTGGTACTGACGACCCAGGAACCACGTCTCTCTCTCTCTCTCTCTCAGAAATGGCGAATTTAAAACTATCTGCGCCTGTCAATTCAAAAATGTCTAAAGGTTCTTTATTCATGTTTGTTTTCAATCTTTAACGAAGGCCAGTTGCTGAAACAAGGCAAAAAGTCAAACTTGGCCCGTGATGGATCGAAGCTGAAGGTCCAATCTACGTAAGATAGCCTCCTCTCGCTGCATGAGAAATATTTGAAACTTTGATCCATTTACCCTCCGATCGTCGCTAAATTCTAAACATCTCTCTAATCCCCTTCCCTCCATCCCTTCCTGGCTTATGATATGAGATCGACAGTCCGAAGAAAGTTCACCTGTTTAGATGGCGTTTTCCTTAATTACAATCCCACTCAGGATCACCGTATACGTGTCAGGTGGTCCTTAATTCGTGCGACGGACGGCTGGAGGTCCCCTTCACTCTTCCACATCCGCCGGCTCTTAGTTATTTTAATTTGTGGCCATTTTTATTTCAACTACTGATGTGTTGGAATTTTCTTCTTTTTAATTATTTTTTTCTAAAGTACTACTGAAAGGTTTAAAGCGACAGTGAAGTCATCCAAGTAATAGATTATTTAAAGCTGGAGAAGAGAATCGCATTGAAGTCTGTTTTCCGAATGTTCGACTTTGTTCCTCAAGTTGTGAAGACGTCTACCCCTTTCTCTGTCCGTTCTCTCTTGTCCCTCTGTTCCTGCCTATCTGCCCCTCTCGCTCTTTTTCTCAGTTCATGGCAGCTCATCTTACCTGCCTGGGAATTCCCGAAGGTTTCGTTATGCTCACATTGCTCCTGAAGCAGTGATATTTCTTCATTCTCTTCATTGCAGTTGCGCTTGAAGAACTTTGTGCAATTACAAAAGATACTCAAAAATTCTTCCACAGCTGGCTGTTGTTCTTTTTATTTTCCTGTTCTGAAAATAAGTGATGGAATTATTTGAATAATTAAATATATTAAAAAAAAGCTAATTGGCTAACAAAAGTTTTTAACAGTAAAGGTTCTTCATTAACCTGTCTCAAATACCCCCAGCTGGAAATTCCTCACAGCATCTTTCATCTTCATCTACTTTAGGGGACAGTTTTGCGAGTGCTTATAATTCGGTTTCAAAGCTAAAATGACTAATCATAGTTTTTTTTCCGTTTGCAAAAATAAAAATGCATTCACTAAATATTTTAATATCGATACTTCTGAGACCGCCATTTTGTCTCTGAGCTCTTTTCGAGGTGAGAGTAGAAAAGAAGTAACATCATAAAAAACTATGCACAACTATGACGTATGCGTGAAGTTGTTTTCCACTGAAAGACTTTGGTCAATATACGTTTTGGATATATCGAAAGTTTGTATTTATTGAATTTGCCTTGAGGCGACTTTATTATTACCAGAAGCTTAGAGTTTTTTCGGAATGCAGCAACTACGGTGAATATCAGGATATGTGTGTTCCTTTCCAGGTAGAAGCCACTTCACAACTCTCGTTATTTCTCGACTCTCTTAAAAACCCAGAGCGTGTCCAGTATATATCCAGACAGCATCCAATAACACAACTCCCCTTATTCTCCCGGTCTGTTCCAAACACAAACATCGTTTTAGAACTCATCCCCTTTCCAGACAAACTCTGCGTTCCTTTCAATCCCAGACCGGAAGATATTTACCTGTGTCAGTTCAAGATCAGGAACCGTAGATGCGACCGTCTACTCCCGCTTCTCGGGAGAACTTCTCTCCTCTCGCCAGCTTCCTCAGCGCCTCTGGTGGTTGCAGATTCGCTTCAGCTCTTTCAGGGTTTTCAGCATCTCCCACAGCACCTTGTGGGTCTCGCGCTGTTCCCGCAGGTACTCCTCGAATGCCTCGGGGCTGTCGTCGCGCCGGCGGACCTTGGCGAACGCGTCCACCACTGTCCTGGCCGCGTCGATGGTCAACCGGCCGCAGTCGCAGTCGGCCGACCCCTGCTCGGAAAGCCGGCGAAGGTCGTCTTGCAGGCTGCGGATCTCGCCCGCGGCCAGGTGAGGAACAAACTCGGCGTCTACGAGAGAAAAAAAAGGGGGTTGACACAACCAACTACGACAGAAATACGGCGAAAACACTGCCAAGACAAACGTATACGGGCTTTCAGTCTCAGCGGAGTTGGGGAAGGAAGAAAAAGAATAGCAAACAATAAAAAAAAAAATAATCCTTCAGAAGGACTTAACCCTTTCCCTTTTAAATTTTCTTTAAAATTTCAAAAGGGGATCTTTCGCTATCGAAACCTTCTAAATCAGGCCATAACATCTCCCCTCCCACCCCTTACCACAGTTTTTCAACACCACGAGACACTTTTAGAAACCTTTCCCCTTTAATAACCCAGCTGTACGTGTTCGTGGACAGACCTATCACGCTGTACGTATATTTTAAACGGAAGCGTCTTCCCTCTTGTCTATTTATTGGTGATAAAGGGATGAGGCGATTATCAGATGCATTTTCGACGGCAAGGCTTCCTCCTTTGATCACACGTCGCTGCTGATCTATGGCGCTAAAAGTGTCCCGTGTTTGGCTACTGGACTCGACTGTTCTGAGCGCCACCTGACCCGGCTAGCAGCTTCTACCACGGTCTAGTGTTGTTGAGGGGGGCTAGATATTGCGAGGAAGCAGGAAGCTATTTTAAAATGTGGAAAACCCATATGTGGAAGCCATACGACAATGAGGTCTAAACGGCCACCCTCTTGGCAGGATAGTTTTGAAAAGATCGAAATACCTTATACATATCCGTTGAAATATCTAAAGTAATGGAAATAAACCTGGATTATCCTTCAAGTTGATTCTAATCTAATCATTTTTACTACAACACAACAACAATAATAATAATAACAATAATAGTTAAATTACCAACTAGACTATAGTGTTACAGTGATAATTATGTTCTATATGACGGTATTTTTCTAAAAAATTATTAGATGGTTAGTACCCGTATTATCTGGGATAACTGAAAATATTACTAATTCAAGTTTACCTTTTCCTGGTCCCGCGCCATCCGAGCCCTGACCCCGCCGCTGGCGAGGACAGAGGGTTTCTGTCGTGTTGCTGTAACGATACCGGCCCGAACACATGCAGTCGCAACCGGATGCTCTGCTGGAGGTGCTCCTCGCCGCTTCCGGCAAAGCTCCGTCTTGTATGACGATGACCTTGAACCGAGGTTCCTGGTGCTGCCGGCCGTATCCGGACGCGGAAGTCCAAGGGACTGCGTGCGCATTGTTGTCCAATTCCTGAAACTGGTTGACCCGCTCAGCGTTCAGGATCCCTTTGGAGACGAGGAACGCGTAGAGTTCGTTCTTGGAGAGGTTTTCCTCGGTTACTTCCTGGCGTTCCGTCCCGCCGACCGGTCTCTCTAGAGCTGAAGATGAACCGGAAAAAAAAAAACAAACAAAAAACTTAGGGGGGGGTTGATTAAATAAGGAAATTACTTGGAATTTATTTTTTTTTCACTGTCTCCCTGTAATGGAAGCTTTTCTTTTCACGGTATCATGGATATTTGTTATGCTGAGTGAAGCTCTCCGTTTTGTTGTTGTTTCTCTCCATGATTCATCGCACGCTGGTGTTCCCTAATTTTAGGAGACCCCCCTCCCTTTTAACCCTACCACCATAGATCTAGTGCAGAAATATCCGATTAAAGGACACGCGACTCTCACTCGAATTGCCTCTTTAACGACGAAAAGTTTGATATATTATGTTCAAAATGCTTATGACAGCTGGATTCCATGGTAACCATAATATTTTTAAAAGGATAATTGAATTTCTAATGTCAATATGTCTCCAACCGATAGTCTGCAATGGAGTACTTTGATGGCATTTTTATCTACGATATTTCCAAAATACAGGTTCGGGTGGATCCTAACTATAAGGACGCTGAGTGCGAGAGAAATAAATCTGCTACAAATTTAGCAATATTAAAATAAATGATCCTTAATAAATACGCATACACAGTATAATAATAATAATCATAATATAATAATAATAATAAATAATAATAATAATAATAATAATAGATGAGGGAGAAGCTTCTTATCTAATGTTAAAGAGAGCTTCATCTGTTTTAATGAGAAGAAACTCACTTATTTACTGAGACAGAGAGACATGACGCCAGTACACAGAGAGACATGACGCCAGTACACAGAGACACATGACGTCAGTACACAGAGAGAGAAACATGACGTCAGTACACAGAGAGAAACGTGACGTCAGTACACAGAGAGACATGATGTCAGTACACAGAGAGACACATGACGTCAGTACACAGAGAACGAACATGACGTCAGTACACAGAGAGAGAAACATGACGTCAGTACAAACGGAGGGAGGGAGGGAGAGAGAGAGAGGAGAGAGAGAAGAGAATCTGTTCTATTGCTGTAAGGGAGAGAGAATTACTTGTCTATTGTCAGCAGTGCTTGGCAGTAAAATTCCGCTTTTTAACAAGTAATAAGAGAAAATGTCTAACCTTCTGAGAGTCTTCTCTCCGCCGTGGATTCGGAAAAAAGTTTCCTTCTAGCGAAAGGCTGCCCGCTGCATCTTGGTGACGGAAGATGAGATTTCATCCCTGAACTCGGTTGACAAAACCCCAGCATGGCTGGTGGAGCAACAGACGAGGGGCTCTGCACAGATGAAAAAAGATAGTACCGCATTCAGTGATGTAGTTTACGAATTAACTATGGCTTTGTCTATATGTACTTCTTTGTTTAAACGCTCATCCAGAGAGAACACAAATGCTCATGTATTATAACATTTAATCGCATTGTTAACGGTCGGGGAAACAGGTGCGCTGACCGAAAGCTTCTTGACTGTCAGTGACGTCATCCTTGTGTAATTAATTATTCAAATAGTTGCTCTTTTTTACGTATACAGTTTTGTGTATTAAATGATTCAGCAAAAACTTCCCTCACCTGTGCCATCTTAATCTGATGGTAGCCCAAGCTGCTTTCTGGGTATTCTCGGGGTCTGAGCGGGGTGGTGTCGGACGCGGGCCTCAGTTTCGCGTGCTGCCCCAGTCGGCGCATCTCGTCACAGAGAGGATACGACGAACCAAAAGGAGGAAAGCGGAAGTGCGCCGGTAATTCCGTCGTCCGGTTATACTCTTCAAATTGGCTGGGGTCGGACCATGATCTGCGGATTGAGTTTACGACCGGCTGCCTTTCGCTGTCGATCCAGGAATCGTCCAGCCGCGGATTGACGTCGGACACCTCGGATCCATTCCAGGCCCCGCTGTTTTCTCGCCAAACCGCTTCGCCCTGACGAAGCAGTCGACGCGAGTAGCCGGGGCTATACGCCGAGCATCCGTGAAGTCCCCCTTCCTTACCGTCTTCTTTGTCGTAAAACACAACCCCTGCTGCATGTCGGGGTCCGCAGCGGTTCGAATGGAGACAGACGTGATCCGTCTCGAGAACAGTCTCCCGTCTGTTTCCTATGCGAGATGTTTTGTAGGCACCGGGACTTCCCAGCCGACCGTCCATTACATCCGGGTTCGTCTCGTCCACGCTGAACCTTTTGTCCGACTCGAGACAGACTTCCACGTTCTCCCTTTCCATCATCAGTTCTGCCACCGTTGTTTCTCTCTGCCCGTGTATCTGAGACTTGAAACCTTCGCCGGACGTTGACCCCTCGGAGTCTCCGCCGGGCACGGACGCCGTCATCAATGAGGCGAACGGATGGCTCTCAGAATCGCGACCGCAAAGTTGTTTCCGTTCCCCGTCGCCGGAAACTTCCGGGAAAACGAACACTCGCTCCTCGCCGCCTGTGGCCTGCAGGTTCCACTGTAGGTCGGAAAACACAACCGGGGACTTGACCATATCGGACATCGTTCGTCCTCGCTGAGACGGAGAAATTGGTCTTAGTTTGAGACTGCACGTGGGGGCGACGGGACCCGGCCTGGCAAACTGGAAATCCTTTAAGTAGGGATACAGTCGCTGGCTCTTGGAGGGTATTTCTTCGTCAACGTCCCCCATTTCGGTAGGGTTCATCCACTGCGTCGTCTCCATTGCGACGTCATCCGATTTTTTAGATTTCCCTTTCGGGGGATCTTGTAATTTGATTGGGATTATCTCTTCCTGGGGAGATTCTGAAATTTAAAGGGATTTTAACGTGTTTTAAGAACGCCAGTAGTTGGTCAGTCGAGACTGTACCAGGCTCATTTATAAACTCGGACTGCAGCCGAGCTTCGCTGGACGGCAACTTCGGTCTTTGGCTCTCTGGCCGATAAGAAATGTCCATCAAAACTCTTACAACTTAACGCGGCTTATATGGCCAACAAAAACAAACAGAGTTACCTCCCTTCTTGCGTAAAGTTTTTTTTTTTTTTAAATTAATTACGGTATCTAAATCCAGCACAAGCAGAAACGTTAAGGTGAAGCTTTACTCTGTTGCTGCTTTGAAGGTTACCCACCTTTCATGAACGTCTCCCGGCCACTTGTGACCGGGTCGATGTGGTTCGGGTAGAACGCCGAGTTGCAGAAGTTTCCTCCTCCTCCTCCTCCTCCTCCCACGCACCGTTTCTCGTCATTTACTCCCTGCTGCTTGACAACCGACGGGGACAACGGGAAGGGCCGCTTCGTCGGCGTCCGTGGACAGCAGATGTCCAGCTCTGGCCAACCGACGGCAAACCTCCGAGAACCCTTTGGACAAGGCGACCGGGGTCCGGCGTCGTCATCAGAACCCCGCTGGTGCTCCTAAAGGACCCCCCCAAAAAAGGTATAGAAAATTTTTAAATTAATGAGAAGCCGCGTTTGAATGAGGGTGATTGAGAGCATAAGTAAATTCGTGTGCGTTTGTAAATAGGAGTAACTAAAAGTTAAAGGGTTAATGACGGTAAAGTGTAAGCAAGATGTGTGTGAGTGAGAGATAGTGAGCATGAGTAAATGATGGTGTGAGTGGGAATGATTGTGAGTCACGGAGAGTAACCTGAGAGTGAGTGTGAGTGACTATAAACGGGAGGGGTGAAGGTGAACGTTGGAGAGAGGAAGTGATAGATAAGGAGATGTGGATAAGTATGTTTCTAGGTATGAAGGAGTCCGTGGGTGAACGTGTCTTGGAACTGAACATGGTGAGAATGTATAATGGTCAGTTCAAAAGAAAGTCAGGGGGTTGGTGATTAAAACAAAGATAAAGGGCTGGGGGATAACCAGAAAGAAAAGGTGAGCAGTGGTAAAGGGCAAACAACAACCATTTCCTCATACCATTCGAATAGACCTTTAGTTTCACGTGTGTTTTGAAGTTACCTCGAACTGCAGCTTGGAAACATCGCGAAGTGTCCAAGACCAGGGTTTGCTCGATCTCTGTGTTTGCGGACCTTTTTTTGGAGTCAGGGGTGGCGTGAGTGGAGTGTACTCGGCCCACTGGCTACGGCCTTCCATTGCGGACAAGGTCAGCGAAGCCCCCATAGTCTGAAAGGAAAGAGCGAGAACTTAAAACAGGGATGGCCAGCGTGCGGTTCGTTTTCGAGTAGGGTAGCCATGTTCTTCCGAATTTTGGTGTCTGAAAATCTGTACATCCGCGGAGAACGAGGTAATTAGATATTTGATTATGTCATTTTCACGTAATGTATGATAATTTTATTACAGAATTTATATATATACACCGTGGTTACCTAATTTTTGTCGGTCAAGTAATTTATGATAATTTATTACGTCATTTATAATCTGATGTAGTTACATCGTTCTCTTAGTCACCTCATCTTTGGTATAATTTTATTAAGTCATTTTTGTTGCTCGCATAATTTATGATAATTTATGATAATTTATTACGTCATTTATAATCTGATGTAATTGCATCGTTCTCTTAGTCACCTCATCTTTGGTATAATTTTATTAAGTCATTTTTGTTGCTCGCATAATTTATGATAATTTATTACGTCATTTATAATCTGATGTAATTACATCGTTCTCTTAGTCACCTCGTCTTTGGTATAATTTTATTAAGTCATTTTTGTTGCTCGCATAATTTATGATAATTTATTACGTCATCTATAATCTGACGTAATTACATCGTTCTCTTAGTCACCTCGTCTTTGGTATAATTTTATTAAGTCATTTTTGTTGGTCAAGTAATTTATGATAATTTATTACGTCATCTATAATCTGACGTAGTTACATTGTTCTCTTAGTCGCCTCGTCTTTGTTATAATTTATTACGTCATTTTTGTTGCTCGCATAATTTATGATAATGCAGTTACGTCATCAACAAACGTCGTCACCTGATTCTACAGCAATGCAATTACGTCATTTATGCTAATCACCTCGTTTTCATTGCTACGAAAGCGAGGCGCCGTTTCTGTATAGTAACGGGGGCCTGCTGGAATAGGGATACCTTTCCTCGCGCACCTTCGGCATGGTATCCTCGCCTGGGGAAAGCTTTTGAAGTATTTAAATAAAATGAACCAGTCAGTAAAATACTTTATCTCGCTAGATCGAGTATGTCTGCTTGTGCGAAGCGGGCTGCACGTCGAGCGAGCCCCAGCCGGCCCGGGGGTCGTCGCTAACAATGGGACCTTCTCCACCCGTCGTAGCAAACATCCGGTGTTGATTTAAAAAAAAAAAAAAAAAAAAAAAAACAAAAAAAAAAAATGTAAACTCGCCTTCGCCTTGCAGTCGTCGTCTCTTTCCATTGATACTGCTTCCCGGCTCTCCATAATTTTCCCGTTGCCGTGGCGACGGCTCGGGTCGGCGGCTGCGATTGGCTGGCTCTCGCGCGCCGCCGCCGCCGCCGCCGCCACCTGCTGTTCATTTCCGGTGCTGGGCAAAACGCGGACCGTGTTATTGTCTCGTCTGGTCTTCGCGCGCCCGCCGCCGGCTCCGTCGTTCATCTCCTGTCGGCTGCTTTCCCCCTCTCCAGGTAAGACAGAGCCTTTCTCAGATCGGTTGTTCTTTCAGCGCTGTTCGGCCCGGAACTTCTTCCTCCAATTCGCTCACCGGATCTCCACCTGGAATCATAACTTCTCCTAATTTATCCAAGAATCCCGCCCGGTGATTCCCAGGCGTTTGTTTATCTCAGACATTATCGGCACTTTTCCTAAAGGTTAACTAACCGCTCTAATGGCGACCGGTCATTATAATTATATAGTCAGTCGTCGATCGAGTCTCCACTCTTTCCTGCTTCGCCATGCAAAGGGAGACAATAAACGGACTGTCACAATATCATTCATATCTCCCCCCCCCCTCCGTAAGGCGATTCAGAATTGCCTACTAAAAGTACTTTCGTACCACGTGATAAAATAAAATTACCCATGTTTCCCGAAAGGCAGGAAGTGACGTATATTTTAAAAAAAACAAACAAAAAAGCACACACACACAGACACGCACCTATATATATATTCCAAGTTGGTTATCTACTTTTAAATATCGTTTATGTAGCTAAATAGTTTCAGAAAATTAGAACAAGTAAAAACAAGGATTTGAACGCAGTTCTGTTATATAATAGGAATGACCTCATATGAGATAGGGAGGCGATTAAGAATGGATAACTGATTTATCTATATTCTTTCCTAACGTAAATATACGGTTGCGCTGTATATTTACCCTTGTGTGTGTAAAAGCAGCTTCGTGACATATAACAATACCAGTAGTTTTGTGTAATGCAAGACGAGAAATGTGTTTACATTGGTGTAGATGGAGCTTGAATGGGAATGGAAGCGCATTTCTTTTATGGCAATTCAGCGGCGGTAATGGGTGCAGCTGGACTAGTATTAGTCGGTGGTTTCCTGGCGCTACTGGTAATGAGTTCAGTTAGGATGGTATTGGTATTGAGTTATTCACCCTGGTGGTAGCCAGTCCGACTTACTAGCCCCCCCCCCATTTTTTTTTTTTTTACATTAGTGGACTGAGGCCGAGGTCTACCAGTGCAGACCTTAGGTTTATATTGGAGATAATAAGATGGTTGTAGAATCAGGCAGATGGGCAAGAGGTTAGCATGGGCTCCAAAGTGAGTGAGCTTGGTACACGGCTGTTTAATAAAGGGAGAGGGTGGGGTAGGGGACAGTTGTTTACGTAAGGATTTCTGACGGGGTTTTACGACAGCTACAGA
This sequence comes from Nautilus pompilius, assembly GCA_018389105.1. Lineage (NCBI taxonomy): Eukaryota > Metazoa > Mollusca > Cephalopoda > Nautilida > Nautilidae > Nautilus > Nautilus pompilius. The sequence goes on from JACATO010002252.1 coordinate 10,732, forward strand.
TCTGTCGGACAAGCTTGGACCGTGACAGTGTCACGGCTGAGGAGGCCGTCTCCGCACAGCAAGCACCACTTTCGCTATCAAGACGGGTACTTCCCCTTTCTTGTTCACCGAGGTAACACTAACGGGGCTCTAATGCCAGGGGAGGGGGGGGGACAGTAGACTTCTTTTCGCCCGTAGAATTTACACTTATAAGGACTTTCTAGACACGAAGTGGCGGCGTGGGGGGGGGGGGGGAATGGCTGCGTTCTGTTATTTCTGATTCTGTAGTTCGGCCAGATCTTGAGCATCCTTAGCATGATCCAACGCCATGACTATTCCCATTCGTTTTGAAGTGATAGAGGGGTGATGGTGGGTGGGAAGACGATGACAGCCCCAAGGGCGCAGCAAGAGCTTACCCGAAGTAGCGGGGGTGGGGGGGTTTGTTTTTGTACTGGTTACGTTCATGGAGACAAACATTTATTTAAAAGAAGGAAGACAAAAGACGACACAACCTCCCCCCCCCCCCCGGTTGCTTCAGAATAGACGTCGGTCTGACCACAGAGAAAGTTATCACCGCAAGCGAAGCGTGCAGCCAGCCAAGGACTCCATCACGCCCGGCTATGGCGGAGGGGTCAGACAGCACTACCTCGCCCGTCAGGTAAGAGGCTGAGAGCCGTAAAAACCACAGCCGTGATGCAGGGGGGGGGGCAGAAGCCGTTAACCCAGAACTCCTTTTCGGCCGCCTTTTCACGATAACTGCCCGTACCTGGGAGATAAGCAGTTGTGCTCTTTCTGATCGTTTCGGACTTTAACGACTTAAGCACATTCCTCCATCTGCGAGCTAAATTACCTGGAATGAATATACGTGGTGGAGTCAAAAAATAGCTACAGGATGTGTCTGTTATATCCGACCCATGTGTCCTCGACCGCTCGAGCGAATTTCTCACCGCGTTTGGCTAATCAGTTCTTAGTCAATATAACAGATTAAAAATCCACACTTGATCGCTGATTAATGTTTCATACGAAAGTATCATTTAACCTCAATATGGCGAATTATTACTCCATACGGAGACTAAGGCACGATCAGTATGGTAGATGATTACTTCATACTGGGGCCACGATATGATCGATGTGCCAGAAACCTGATCTTAAACAAACAGATACTGATTTCTCTCTCAGTAAACTAGAAATTTAAAAAAAGATATATATCTGACTAAACAGGTATTTTTAAAGTTTAAAAAAAAGTTTTAAAATTATAACTTTTAAATAATATTCTTTTAGGTTTTGTTATAATTGCATACATTATTTAAATGAAGAAATGGTAGTCATTAAACATGTTCAGTGTGTATGTACATGTAGCATGTTTGAGAGCGAAGTAGAAACATGTGGAGAGAGAGATTTTGTCAGTACCGAGAAAGAGACATGATATTAGTACAGAGAGATGACGTCAGTACAGAGAAAGAGACATGATATTAGTACAGAGAGATGACGTCAGTACAGAGAAAGAGACATGATATTAGTACAGAGAGATGACGTCGGTACAGAGAAAGAGACATGATATTAGTACAGAGAGATGACGTCAGTACAGAGAAAGAGACATGATGTTAGTACAGAGAGATGACGTCAGTACAGAGAAAGAGACATGTTGTTAGTACAGAGAGATGACGTCAGTACAGAGAAAGAGACATGATGTTAGTACAGAGAGATGACGTCACTACAGAGAAAGAGACATGTTGTTAGTACAGAGAGATGACGTCAGTACAGAGAAAGAGACATGTTGTTAGTACAGAGAGATGACGTCACTACAGAGAAAGAGACATGATGTTAATATAGAGAGACATGACGTCAACACACACACACAGAGAGAAAGGCATGATGTTGGTAGAGAGAGATATGAATGTGTTGCTATGGTGACCGTGGAGGTTATCCAGATTTGCAGCTTTTTTATCTTTGCCTGTGTGGAATCCATGTAACAGGAACGTGTACGATCTAAGAACATTGCATTTATCAATAAATAGTCTCAATACCAGATAATTGTGGTTATCAATACTGTAAGCTTCAAAAGTGTTTCGAAACAACGATGTTGTTAATATCGACAAGTAGTGATGTCGGCGTGGAAAAGATCCAGAATACTGGGTTGCATTATCGAAGAGATTTTTTATGTCGTAGACTGAATATTGAGGTTGTTTGACGATCCCTCTGCGAGGTTGGATGCCACAGTCTTGGGAGTTCCTGCCATCACCACCTGTCCCGAGCTAAACTGCGGGATCGAGTTCGGCGCATTAAAAACGCCGAAGCAAGAGACTATGCGACATCACACGGTTGCTACTCTTGCAGGATTGGTTCGCCATCACCTCTCGACAGCGTGGATTAACCTCGAGTACCCCTAGACTGTCATGGAGCGCGCGCGCAAGGTAGTAGACCCCAAACCACTCCCGCTCCCTGTGCTTTCGGATTGCTATGGTATTGCCGTGATGTGCTACATTGGGGTTTCCCTTTGTGACGACGGGACTCGTGACGCTTCATGACTTGTGCGAATTTATGAGGGCAGGTGTCAGCAAATAGATTTTCTAGGGACCTGAACCCTGTTGCTGGCACGAGGTTTTTTTTTGTTTTTTTAAGATATATCGACTTCATTAACTTCTCTGACGACAATATCGGGGCCTGTTCATGCTAACGATTGCTCAAGATGTAATGTATTGGCTATATATATATATATATATATAAAGTCACGCATTATCCCATTAATAATAGTAATAACCGACAAAAAGTTATCGATACTGCCATTCCAAGGTATCACAAAGCTAAGGACAAAGAGATAGAAAAATGCAGAAGCAGATCAACCTGGAAGTAGAGCGTGGTTAAACTCTGACAGGTAAAGACAAGCACAGGACAAGTTGTGATCGGAGCCACTGGTGCCGAAAATCAAACGACAAGAAGATGGGCAGAAAAGATGCTCGCTGGCTCTCAGAGTCAGCCGAACAAGAGACTGGTCGCGGCCGAATACCACGACGAGTTATATCATCTGTAGACTATGAAACCATTACTGCAACGTCACATCGACATTAGAATGTGGACAAGTCCTATGACAATACAGACGGATGTGATAACCCATATAATAGTAATAATAATAATAATAATAATAATAATAATAATAATAATAATAATAATAATAAAATAATAATAGAATAGAATAAATCGGTGTCTTCTTATTCCACTGACAGACGATGAATACCAGTTCTACTCAAGCACATCATTGGGCGACGTGAGACATCTCATTAACTTTAAATCATTTCATTTAGCGTTCATTCCACCGGAATGAAGACTTTGTGAGCTGGCGGACGCGCGCACTGCCTGTCCCCTTCTCGCTCGCACGGCACCTTTTCAACAGCTCGCGCTGACCGGTTTTAACTCGTTTCTTCCGGCGGATGAAAAAAAAAAGGAGAGGGGGGGGACGGCGGAGAAGCAGTCGCGCCTGGTAAGGGTTAAAACGGGCTGCGAGCGCAGAAACTGGTTAGTGAGAGCTGGTTTAATTTACTTTATGACTAACGACACCGTTGTACACAATGACTCGCCACGCCTCTCGTCACGGAGTTTCTCGCCAGAGCTCTCCTGCCTGAGAAGACCACAGACAGCCTCCCTTCGTCAGAGTTGTGCTGCGCCCCAGATGGACTTTTCTGTGGCGTTTGCGTGGGAATTATTTGAATGGAATTTCCCTTGGGGGGGGGGGAAAAAACAGAGAAGAATCACCAAGAGCCAGAAAGGGGTCGTCTCTGAATTACCGAAATGAGAATATTTAACTGGTGCATTCAACAATCTGTGATTGATAATAACTGTTAAGCCCTTTTGTGTGTAAGTCTGTTACGTACTGCAAATTACGGACGGTGGTGAATGTGACCTCTATATGTCTGTATTCTGGCCTTTTCGTCCAAGCTCTGTTATATGAATTACGCTGCTATCTTATCCGCGAGATTATATGTCCTTGAGATCGACGTCTACGACTCTCCTCACCATGAGGCTGTTATCCCTTTCTACCGCGTTCCTGGTCTGTAGAGACTCCCGTGTCGAACACGACCTTAAATGTGCTTGATGGCATGTATGGAAGGTGGGAGGGGTCCATGAATCGGGACGAAATCGGGCGTTGTACAAATCTCTTCCTCCTCTTTTCTTTTTTTCCTTTCCTGTTGTCCGCCTCGAGAATCAGGCAAGCGTCGGTCGCCATTTTCCCTCTCTTTAGTAACCGGTCGTGTCAGCGCGCACTTGGCCTTCGGGAACGATCACTGATCGCAAGAGGATGCCGAGAGTTGGAGATGAGAAAAATGCTCTATCTCTGCTCTCGAGGTGTTGGCGAGGTGAGAGCGGAAACAATCGCTGTGTCCGGGCAGTGAAGTTGGAAATACACGGTGTAAGCAAGCAGAATATTAGACATGAGATTATGAAATCTCGGTCTTTGAGACGGATATACAGCGCCCGGTCGCGTTTATTTCGCTACCCCAGCCCTGAATTTACAGGTTTTAGACCGGGCGTCTGGATAATCACCGTGTCTGTGTGTGGCCAGAGTCGGTGACAGACGGCCAAAGATCTCGACATTTCCCGTCGATCTGCAGCAAATTTTTGTCGCGACTGTCACTGCTGCGGTGAAGATCTGAAGGGCCTTCGGCAGTAACATCCCGACAAGGACGCGTGCGCCACTGCGATTCTCCGTCGTCGTCGCCGACGAAACTCCTTCTGTTCAATTAAGGACAAAACTCGGTCAGATGGCATATCTGTTCTTCTCCGCTGAGCCCCGGTACCAGAAGTTCATTTGTCTCTGCTTGCCAAGCGCAACTCCCTGTAGTAAAGACGGGATCGCTACGGCAGGGCGCCGTGTATCGTACGCCTATCATTTATTATTTATTAAAGATGCTTGTAAAGCTTTTTTTGTTTTTTAATGTGCAAATTATTCACGTATTTCAAGAAAATATGTAAACAGTGGTGTTACACCTCTAGTGAAGATTTAATCAGGTGTGCACGTATTGGTAGGCGATGATAGATATCGGTCAGGTGACAGTTTTAAACACCTGGCTAGCAGCAGAGGTATTTTTTAACCAACGATTTTTCGTAATAAATTTTCTGCAGGTGCGCAAGTGCTGTTTGCGTTGAAAATATATATATATATATATATCACCAGCAGCCATTGTAATTCGTCTCTGCCTTTAAATCTCTAAATAAACAAAATACTTGACGGCTGACGTAACTCGCGTGCAGGGATTTGGGCCAGGACAAGTTTTGCAGGCAAAGGTTGTGATAGCCCCCTACTTTTCCTGGAAAGAATATGCATTTGGCTCATCGGTGTGGAGGCTTTAAATCAGGGCTTGCGCCTTTGAAAGAGAACGGGAATATTAGCGGACTGAGCAGGACAGTAGGAGAAGTCGGTGCTGGATCTTACCTTTGTACGTGGTAGGACTGGGGCTCGATACTTTACCTTGACACTGGGTTTTCATACGGACGGAAGGTGGGAACAATAGAGTGGTAATACTGCCCGTCGTCGCCACGAAGGACCAAATTTTAGCTGATCGGGGAAGATAGATATCAGCCGGTGGTTTGATTGACTGGCTGAAGCTTTGGTGTACGTCACCCGCTATTGTCTCTGAATTTATAAATTTATTAAAAAAACTGTTTTCGTTTGGCTGGAGAACGTCGAGCGCGACACCGTGATATCCTCGTATTGTAAGTTGGGCTGTCATGTGGAGCAGATACGTAAAACGCGCACATAATGAATTATTAATACTGGAGTTGTGTTTCACAGATCAAAAGCTCTAATCGATTAAAGCTGAGTTGTTATACAAATACAAAGAAAATAAAGTCGAATTTTTTTGCATTTATAGCAATATTTTAAACTGTGGAAATTAAAGTTATTTAAACAAATAATTCCATAAAATGGAGTTGAGGTGCTGCATTATATGGCAATTCGCTTTTAAATAGCTGTAGGAACCTGCAATTTATTCGGGCAAAACTAAGACTCAAAAGTAAAGCTTTTTTTTGCACTCATTCAAGATAAAATATTCAGAATTAAAGCAGAAATTATAAATAAATGCATCGATTGCGCCATTAAAGCACAATCCCCTTAGTTTAGTCTACAAAGACAGAGTTCTAAAGTCAAGTAATCGTAAATATAAAATATATTTGTGTCACTGCCAGAATTAAAGCTGAATGGTGTGTTTTTTTTTTATATAAAGGTCGAAAAATATCATGACAGAAAAAATTAGAATTGATATTTAAATTTTATAAAATACGAATTGTTTTTGTGAAAATTAAAGCTGGCCTTTCTGCGCTGCTAGCTATATAGGTGGATTAGGGGCGCGTGTTTAGAATTTAAGGTAATCAGTTTAACTATTCATTTTAAACAACAAATAAATTATAAAATTAAGTAATATTTTAAATTAAAGATGATTTCTCTCCCTTTTTTTTTATAGTAAAGCAAAAACTGGTTACTATTAAAGCTAAAACTAATTTGTCTTTATAGCAAAACGAAAGCTTTTTGGTCACATTAATTAACGAAAACTAAATCTTAATGCCATTAATAAAGTTAGAGAAAAAAAACAATGACAATTGAAACAAAACATTAATCTAACTCTACCTGTAAACAAATTTCTATCACCCAACGATTTATAATGCGAAGATTAATAAAACCAATATGTCTGTACCTTTTCTGCTCTGCCTGTCTCTCTATTATTTACGGTGTGCAGACCCCGCCTCAGTCAGACTTAACTGCATAACTAGATCTC
>JACATO010002253.1:0-26398 GCA_018389105.1 Nautilus pompilius
CGTTAATCGTACAAAGGAGTACCGTTAGAGAATAAAGTCATCTTCTGAAAACTTTCTACTTATCATTTGAAAGAAGCTGAAAACTAAAAAGAAAAAGATTTCTAATACTAAAGACTGTGACTGGAGCGTTGAGAGATGACTTACTAACAGACTTGCTTACCTGGCTTGCGCCACGGTTTATCTTCGGCTTGTAGACTGTCCAGGTCATAATCATAAGTTGGAATCCCATTTATGGTCCCCACAGTATCTATGTCGATCCCCTTGGTCTGCTTGCCACTACCAACTGTAGCTGAAGACAGAAGAATACAGAACACCAACACAGTTTTGTGGTTACCAATAAAGCAAACAAGACAGAATTTAACAAATTTAAAATTATTTACTGACCACTTTTCTAATAAAATAAGAGTGTCACCTCCTTATCTTCTTTGAGGACAATTGGCTGCTCAAGTTTTGAAATAGTTGGTCGAGTGCTTCCTGTCAATGAATACTCCACTTTTCAAAAATAAATTCTCTGCAGTCTAAGAAAACAGCTTTCTATTTTTGCAATAGTTTACCATTAGTTCAAGTATCCAATGAATTTTAAAAAGAATATCTTAGAATGGAAGCTCTCCATCCATTTTTTTTTTTTTTTTGAGCAGCTGCGGCAATCAGAAAATTACACGAGGAAAGTCTGCTACCCAATCTCCATTCTCCTGATTTCTCAGATTAATAAAATCAGAAGCAAGAGTTTTTTTTTTCAATAAGAGGGGAACTTTTCCCACATTACTGAGGGGGAAGGAGGTTGAGGAAATGCTGAAGTATTAGTGGTCTCCCTTCTCCAACATTTATAAGTTGTCCTCCCAAGAGACAGTGACTCAACCTTAGAAACTGTACTGTCGGTTTAACCCTTTCAAACAGCGGAAGAAGCTTCATTTTTTTTTTTAAAAAAAAAGCTTACCTGAAGACGACTGTTTCTGATAACCAGCACCAGACTTGAATAGGTTTCTTGGCGTTCTGTAAACAAACAAGTGAGGCGATTGCAAAAGGCACAGTGGGAAATTCCTAGACTTACTATTCTAATTCATACAGGTCTAAAGTCAGAATGGGAGGAAGAAATAGGACATACTCATACACTGCAGGCCCTGTTTTTATGTCACCAATGGTAACCTGGACATCATCCTCATCATCTGAGTCTTCTTCATCTTTCTTATCTTGAGCATCTTCCTCTCCACTCTAACCAGAGAAAGAGATAAATTCTTTAAGGCAGACATACAGGCGGCAACAGGCGGGTTAGATCACAGTTAATGTACAAGTTTCTGCCAGTGGTGCCCAAAATCTTTACAACCCACAAATGAAATGTAAAGATTAAGTGTAATTATACCAGAACTAATGCAGCGTTTATGCATTTGTTTTGTTTATGAGTTACCATTTATATGTGTATTTCTTTTATTAAAGTAATATTTCTTTAGTTAAAACAGTACTGCAAGGTGTGCATTCATTCTCAGAGCGGAAATAACCATAAGATATTTACTAGAGCCATGTGGAAATGAAAATGAAAACAAGGTGTGAGTTCCTTTATTGTACAACGAGCACTCAGGAGAAATAAATTACAATTTCTGAAGACTTGTTTCGTGTTCATCAAGTTGTCCTATAATTGACTAAATGCAAATAAATTATTTATTTCCATATTATATGAGGCAGCAAAATAAAAAAAAAAAAAGAAAGGAAGATAAAAATGGCTGACAGACAACCCCTAACCAGGTTGGACTAAATATCCTGTCTTAAATAATACCCTGACAACTACTAACTCTACTTGAGCTATGCTGCACTTATAACTATTCAGCTAAACTAGAACTGGCACGCAGCATAGTTGATTGACTGAATTATTTAAAATAACGGATGACAAAGTATCTGAAAAATCATTACCTAGTGACCTAGCTAAAGGGTTAGAGACACATGGTAAAGCTGCATAAAGTTCTCTTTAAACCATACTAGGTATTTACTCTTCCAAATCTATTCTGCCCAACTGGCATGGCAAGTCACCTGTGAACTTAATGTTTAAGAATTATTGTTCTACAAAATTATAACAAGTTACTAGAAAAGCAGGTAAGGTCACCTTCTCCCAACTCTAGCAACAAAAAATGTTTGTAAGGTATTTAAGAATAAATAAAAATTTATTGAAATGTTTGTTGAAAATGAATACAAATTATCAGATATTTAGCTGCATTTGTTAGAAGTTTGTTTTTCTATTTCATAATTTTCTTTTGTGTGTGTGTGTTAGATATATATATAAACTTGCCTAAATTTACCAGTATGGAAGTGGCCATATAGCAAGTTTCTGTGTGGTTTTGAAAAGGATTTGCTCTTAACAGTAGTGTAAGGAAAGCAATCTAGAAAATAAAACAAGCCTGCGCTATACTGTAGAGCATGAAGATGACTTTACTCTGCCTGCCTCAGTGGTATATCTCCTCATGTCAGCAACAAATCAGTCCTTGCGTGGAAATTGCTACTGTACTGTCAACAAAGTCCGAAAACTTACCAGCTCACCAGCTTCTTTGTCTTCACCATCTTCCACTTTAGCTAGCGGAACCTCCTCTTTAAGAGAACTCACCAACTCTAAACTCTTATGCGCATCCTGACTTTCTTCTCTAAAAAAAAGAGAGAAGGATAGATTAAGATTTTCTTGGTGTGGCATAACAGTTTGAATTTACAATGAGAATAAAACATGTACTGGTAACAAAACAACAACAACAATAAAAAAAAACAATTTGATGCTTATGGGTAAATCCTGATAAGAGACTTCACATGATGTATAAAGTCAAGTAACAATGCTTATTAAAAAAACTAAGTATTTTATAAGAAATTTTTTGTAGTAATTTGAAAAAAAAACAACAAAAGGTGTTATTAATTCTAAAACCTTTCTTCCTATTCATTACGTTACCATGGAGAGAGATACAAGATTCTTTGATTTGTCAAATTTTTTCTCGATTTGTTCATATGTTAAGAATTGCCTGTCAGACCAATAGTAACTGGTTATGATCTAGGTCTAAAATAATGACCATCACAGACAAAAACCTGATGTATAACAGGCATTGTTTTTGACTAATGTGCATAGAATAGAATGAGTAAGAGAAAATGTTTCATACATCTGTAAAAAAAAAAATCAAACCAAATATTGACCAAACATTTTACTTAAAAAATTACCAGATTAGTTTTAGTTTTCATTTTTAACATAATTACAAATAATCAGCAGTTTGTAAAAATTCATTCACTGCAACTCCAAAAAAACAACAGATTCATGAAGACTTACTCAACTGTCTGTGCTAAGGGTGGTGGTGGGAGAGAGTTTTCTTTACCGTCTGATTCTGAAAGGAGAGACAGTAGCAATCACATAACAACACTAATCTCCTGCTGAGCCAGGATATTCCAAAGCAATACTTTAATGTGGTTGAAATAAAAGTTTTATCAAGTATTTTGTGTAGGGGTACTTCAGCGCACTATAGAACATTTGGGGACCATGAACACTTCACCAATCTCTTGAACCTGATGTAAGTTAAGACCACAAAAATTAAAGTGCCCAGTAACCCTTGTATCCTGCATACAAAGGAGCACGTAAACAATACCCTGATTAGCTTACCTAGGCCTATCCCGCTCAGAACCAAGAATGAGAATGGGTTTTTAGTATGTCTGACAGGTAAGTGTATCCATAAACACCTGTGTACATACACACATATGGCACACACGATTTTGAATGAAGCAAAATTTCGCTGACATGTACACAAAAGAAATAAATTTAGAAGTACTGCTTAATTAATTTTTGTATTTAAAAAAAAATAATAGCATGTTATCTTGTTTGAGTGGTGACTTTACCCAGTATCTGGATATACAAATAGATTTTAAGAATTAAGTTAACGTTTTGGCTCTGTTAATGTGGTTTTCTTTTCTTAATCTTCCCTTCTCTTTAGCTGCCGGACCCCTGGTTTCGAACACTCTGGTACAATAGTGGATATTAGACAGACAAATATATATATAGAGAGAGAACAGGGCTCTACAGAACAAAGAAAGAGAAGCGCTTCAGTCAACTCTCAGCTAAATCAAGATCTTTACTTCATATTTCCCTTCTAAAGCTCTGCTAAACAAAGACGCTAATCCGATAACACGTTTAGCATTAATCATTGCTCATTGGTAATTTCCAGTTTAAATGACGGTGGTGGGGGGGGGGAGACGTACGAGAGAGGGCTAGACTACCAGAGACATCGCGGGTGGAGGAGCCAGGATCTGCCTGCGGGACGATGGCAGAATCACGCCACTGGCCAACCCGGCGAGACCAGGCGCCTCAGAGCCTATCGACAGAATTAAACTGAACTCTAGATCAGAATTTTCTTTCCACTTCCAACGAGTGAATGGAGTGAGAGAGCGAGAGAGAGGGAGGGAGGATGGTGGAGTGGGAGAGAGCGAGAGGGAGGGATGGAGTGAGAGCGCGAGGGAGGGATGAAGGGAGTGAGAAGAGCGAGAGGGAGGGAGGGAGGGATGGAGATGAATGGAGTGAGGGAGAAGGGAGGAGGAATGATGAATGAGAGAGCGAGGAGGAGGGATGAAGGGAGAATGAATGGAGGGAGGGATGGATAATGGATGAGGAGAGCGAGAGGGATAAGGGAGGAATGAATGGAGGGCGGGATGGATGAATGGAGTGAGAGAGCGAGAGGGATGAAGGGAGGAATGAAGTGGGAGGAGGGAAGGATGAATGGGTGAGAAGCGAGAGGGATAAGGGAGGAATGGAGAGTGGGATGAATGAGTGAGAGAGCCAGAGGGATGAATGAGAATGAATGGAGTGAGGGAGGGAGGGATGCCAGTGAGCGCGAGAGGGCTGAAGGGATGAAGGGAGGGAGGGAAGGGAGGAATGAATGGAGGGAGGGAGGCAACTGAAAGTACCAGACATCACCAAATTTCAACATGTGCCGCTCCGAGAGGCTATTAGATAAATATTTGCGTAGATTCCATCTCTCACTCCATCATCCATGCAGCAATAGCTTATCTGCTACATGGTTTGTGTCACTAGGGAGATCTGAGCTCTAAAATAACTGCAATCAGTGGGACCCAGCGTAATATATTTACTGGTCTTATTCTGTGGCAGGTTTGCCATGTAAATCATTGCCAATAAAATGAGTCAGAAAGTGGAGTGTCTTCAAAGCGGAAAAAGTCTCCTTAAATGAAGAAAAGTAATAAAGAAATTTTGTGGGCTGCCATCTTTAAGATGGCGATATGATGCTGCTATCATACGAAGAGGCAATATTATTCTTTTATTTGCAGATGGACCAATGTTCTAGAAAAACGTGTTCACTAGATTCTATCTTTTGAAAAGATGGGACTGTAAACTATTTGTTGAGACACAGATTCGCCTTCGTTTTAATCTTCAATCAATGATGGAAGTCACACGTAACCTTAAGTGTCTTCTCTACTTACCAAGGAGGGGTCGCACTCTAACATATCCCTTTCCACGATCGAAACCAAAGAAGACTTCAGACTTGGAAAGAATCCAAGTAAATTCCCATCATTCGTTAATGCTAATTCTAGCCGATGCTAGAAGAAAAAGGTAAATTTAGCAATCGACAGTTAATATTTACATTCCAGAAGTACAATGGCATGTGTCGTAGCCAATGTTTCTACCGGAAGTGAGGAAACGAGATAATTGTAGTTTCGCTTTTAATCCATCCACGATTCAAAATTCCACTTTAGACTGAACCGTCTGTTGTAACGTTTTGACTTTTCTGAAAATATAATTTAAATTTAAATTCTTCAATACAAAGTTTTGAAGGAACATAAGATGTTTTGCACTAATTGATAATCTGAATGTCAGAGAGATTGTTTTCCATTCCTGCTAACGAAGAAGAAATGATTCATGTGTTACTCATCAAAATCACCATCCAGGCAGAAGACTGTGTATTTCCTCTTTTCGATGCCACTGAAAGACTGTGCCTGACAATTGTGGTATATGGTATTATCAAATCAACCCGTATCCAAAGAAATGCCTAAAAGGCCAAGTGTAAACTGTTGGAAACAAGTGGACAGAGAATTAACTTTCTTATGTGGAAATGCAGTAATTATTTTTAAACTGTAGAGAGATAGAATTTGTACCAGAATTAAATATAGAAGAGATTTATTGTAAGATACGCCGAAAGTTTTCTTTTAAATTCCTCGATACTACAAAAACCAATAATAGAAATTGCTTAGTTTCGTTATCTTTATAGAGGAGGAAGAATGTCCTTTAGAGAAGGGAAGAGCTGATTTTTAAAAATTCCGACAGTTAATTCTGCTGTCAGTAGTAGAGAGCAGAGCGGAGCTGCCGTACAGATGGCGCTGGGTGTCTTGCCAGCGGGCTGGGGTTCCGTCGGTGAAGAAGTGACAAACTGCAGAACATTTAATGACAGCCTATCCACCTCTATTACCTGAAGCCCGGATGGGGAGACATTAAAGTGCACGCAATAAAGGTTTATTTCCCTAAATTATTATGGATGAAAGGAGGAAACTTTCTTCAATTGTCCACGTTTAGAAGATAATCGTCCCACCAAAGCGACCGTCGAAATGAAGAAGAACGTTTTGCTCCCCCGACTTTCGATAGAAAAACTACAGATCTCAGCCTCTCTTATCTTAATTTGGTCCATTTGTCTAGCTACATTATCAGCAATAGATAGATAGTAGTTCGCAAGAAGCGATCGACGTCGTTTGTGGTGAAAACAGCGCCTCCCTGCGGAGATGGCAGACATTGCACACATCCCTCAGCCAGTCAGCCAGACTGCTTCTCATAGCGTAAACAAGTGTCCGGCTGTTTCTCCGGATACTCCACTTTTGGCTGGTATTTAGTCCTGAAAATGACAAGAAATAACTATATTTGCACTTGATATCCTTTCTAAATATAAAAGTATTCAACAATAATAATATAGCCGCCATCACCTGACCTAACTTCAGAAAAGCTGCCGGAAACAAGTATTACCTCATAAACAGGAAATATCTTTTCTACTGTTTATAAAAGTGTAGATTGTTATGATTTCTGACTCTCTGCCCTGTGGCGTACAACTTACATTTTGCCTTATTATATACTTAATAGATCACTGAAACTGGATCAAGCAATTTTAGAGAAAGGTATCTTTAAACTGCTTAAAAAATATTTTAAATTCAGATTTTCCCCACTCAAATTAGGCAACTGTAAACAGGCGATATTTCAAAAGCAGTGCTTCAAATGAAAGGTGAATACATTACATTATTTTTCCTGAAAAGTAAGAAAATTTAATTGCATTTACTAGGTGCACAGTTTCCAAAGATATCTATTCGTTTTAAGGTCCCATCCAATGCGTAAGCAAGCATGAAGGAAAAAATCAGTTACTAATTTGGTATTGCCAGCGCAGATAAGCCATATTGAGCTGATATGATCAATTAAAGATGCACTATCTTCTGTTCTTACACTAGTATTACAAACAAATTAAAGGCGTCTCTCACTGAACATCGTCATCACTCTGTAACACCATCTTTGCATTTCTGTCATAACGACAAATAAGAGGAAGGGAGATAATTCATATTAACGTAGCCTCGGTCCATTCCACTAATCCCGTGTATCTTTTTACAAAACAAGTTGCAAATACTTTGCTGAAAACGTAATAAATAATTTTCTTCTCTAATAAGTGAAGGTAAAAACCGGAAGTTGCAGAGGTACAGAACAGCAGAGCAGGGTCCTAAAATTACTGAGACAGTTTACGAGAATTCTCTCTCAGGTATCGTTTGGTAAAAGGTCCTCTTCATGTTAAATTGTTCTCGAATATTTTAGAAACTGAGTGTATACTAATATTAAAAGTTATTCCGGCAATCAAACCGTTATATATACCTGTGTGCGTGCGTGTTCTAAGATAATTTCCATACCGCGGTATACACTTTGGTGCACTCTGTTTATGTTGGGTCATTAAGGAAACCACGAGGGCTACAATGAAATAGGGGGCGCTCCGGATTGAATCCTAAACGTTGTAACATTAAGTTGATTTAAAGGTTTCTGAACTAACTGCTGGATGCTATAAGCAAAGCGAGAATAGCACATATGCAACCCCCCCCTGCCTGTAAATCTTGCCCTCAACACTCGATGGCACTGCCGTGCTACACGAGTTGTCACGCGGTGTACCCACGTGACACCTTTGATGATCAGCTGATACGGTTTTTAAAATGCAGGAAAAAAAACAAACTGATATTGTAGTAGTGATTAAAAGATAGAAAATGTGTAGCCTGTTAAAAGGAAAAGAATTTCTGGAAATCGAAATGTAGCTAATTCGGTAGAAAACTCTGCCATTCTCTAGAACGAAAGTGTAAATTTTGAAAAATTCTCACTGAAGTATAAGCCCCATATTAACATGTTAAGGAGGCTAGTTAAAAGTATATACTTTTGAATTACAAGCCTTACATACACAGTAAATAGTGGGCAGGCCATTGGAGAAACAGAACGCCGAAGATGCATTAATAGATAGCAGGGTGTCACCACATTATTTACAAGTCAGTTTTACTTGTTATTAGCAGGTATTGGCTTTGAGGTTAGGGCTTATATTTGGATAATACTTGGTCAAGGTGGGTTTGTGTGCATAAGTCCGCTTGATAGTGAAAAACTGGAGCTTTGTTTTAACAAATGGCATCTGATAGAATCCAAGTCGAGCTATTTTCGCTATTGTCTTCAGATAATTCTAGGATAATCCACAGAAGAGGACGAGCTGGTCTCTGTAGCTTACGTTTCTCATCATTTTCCGACCGAGGATGTTTTCCAAAGTATAGCTGATAATTAACTTAACCTTGAAAATTACAAAATACTTTATAAAAACATTTTCTCTCTCAATATCTATTTTTTTGGAGTTTCTGCAGGAAGTATGAAGAACCCTAGGTCGGGTCAGAGAACATTTCAAGACTTTATTAAATAACTTACCATAAAAACAAATACGTTTTTTCTACTTTTAATTGAAAATGATGAAGAGGATTTTATTAAATTAACAGGGAAGTAAATAAATACTTAGAAAAAACAGCTTTAATTCTACAAGGTTGTCTTGAAAATCGTCTGTGCTGTATCACCTTTAAGAGATGGCAGAGTAATCTTCACGAGTATTTAACTTAGGCGCACACGACACACAAGCAAATCTAGTTTTCCTTCTTGACCACATTCTGACTCATGATCTCTATTTTATAAATATCTTAGAACGTTCAAAAAAACGACTTATCTCCTAAAAAACGCCTGACCAGTTTATTAGATTTTAACTAAGAAAAGTCAGAAAAGAAATAACTGTAAATAGTTTATGGACTTCTACAGATCTAACCTTTTTTAAAAGAAAATCAAACTTTAAAAAAGAACGTGAGATGTTTTCACTAATTTATACTCTGAATGTCCAATAGTTCTTTTTCTTCTTTTTGGCTATTGGAGAATAAATAATCTATGTATAATCTACATACAGCGGTGTGCAGGAGTCTTGCATATAAATCATTTTTCCTGTAAATAGCTCGCATTTTGTCGAAAGCAGTTGTTATCAAATCTTGTTCATTAAAGTATTTCTATATTACTGTTGTGCATCTATTCCAATAATATCAAGCACATTGTTTCATTGTAAGAAAAGTTATAATTTTCAGAAAATCATTTGCATCAAATCAACCTGTGCAAAAGTGTTGCATAAAAAAGACAGCTATCTAATCAATTCAGATTCAATTCCAATTATGCAGAAAGTGATCAGATCTATCAATAATGAGTAGAATATCCGAAATTCTTGATAACTTGTTCACAACGACGAGGCTGACAATTGTCACTACTGAACTCCGACCAGGCTTCCTCGATTTTCCGTTTCAAATCGGTTTATTTCTCGGTCTGAGTTTAATCGAGTGCCAAACGTTTCCGATGGGATTGAGATCCGGGCTTTGAGCCGGACAGTCGAGGAGGGGGATTCGCAATTCTGCCATCAAGGCCTTGACACTCCTAGCTGTGTGAATGGGGGCGTTGTGCTGCTGATAGATGGCCCTCAGGGGCATGTGGTCACACATATAGGGTTCGACAATCTCCGAGACGATCTTAGCATAGTCATGAGCATTCATTGGACCCTCCACGTGATGCAACGGACGACGACACCGGACGATTGAAAACAGCCCCAAACCATGGCCGAATCTCCCTCCGCCTGCAGAGTCGGTCGAGTGCAACTAAGATGGTGTTTCTCGGACACCGATCGCCGAACGTGCACCCGACCCGCCGAGTGGACCCTCACGAATTTGCTTTCGTCGGAAAACGACACTCGGGACCACTGGGCCACGGTCCAGTGGAGATGGTCGCGAGCCCACTGCAGTTGCTTTCGACGATTGTCCGGACTGATGAACGGCTTCTTCTGTACCGATCGGCCGAACAGTCCCATGTGGATCAAACGCCGTCTGATGGTGCAGGAGGCCAACTGGATCCCGTGGTGCCTGGACAAGGCGGTCTGGATCTCGGTGGAAGTGCGGATCCGGGTCTAATCAACAGCCCTAATAATGTTACTGTGGAGTTTAGATCCGATGGCAGCGGAAGATACAGAGGATTTAAACTTCGCTACATCTCAGTAAACACGGGTAGGTCTCTAGTTTGTTTTTAGTCTCTCAGTTCTTTTGAAAGGTTGCTTTTAATGGAATCATTAGAATTGTCTGTGCTCAGTAAGTTCCTGAAGATGATGTTATGAGAAGCAAAAAGCCAGTCACAGGACCTCGTGAATGAAACCTTTGCAAAGATGTGCTAAACCTATAGCTCCAAACAGACACACGTCTCTTAAGAGCTGCCATTCTTCCAACTGCAGGTAATCCATCTTGCTTCCTCTTATAAATAAAATGCTACACTACGACCTAGAAGCAACAGTCGATATTTGTGTTAAACTGTCTGTATATTTAGTCGAGTCAAGTGAGATCGCTACAGCGGGCTGTGTTGACGGGGAGAGTACTGTGTTAGGGTCCCCGTGGTTCGCTCTACCCGCGCCGAGTAAGAGCGGATTTTATAGTGAAGCACAAGTCGGATACAGCGATGTTTCTGGTTGTCACTGCAGCTCAGGGCCAGTAAATCCGGGAAGCGTGTGAGCTTCCAGTGAAGGGAAAGGGATCGAGTGGAACAGTCAACGGTGCCGGAAGTTAAAATAAAACAAGGATGAGATAGTATCGCTGTAATGGAGTCCGGCCGGGTTTATCTGAACGTGCCTGCCGTTGGTGTTGTGTCCCACCCATTTTCTTCTCGTACCTATTATTTTAACACATTTCAATTGCGGTATCGATAAAGAAATCGAAAATAAGGGGGGGATGATGATTGGAATTCTTAGTTGAGTTGCCATTTTCTTTTGACTATCATCCAGCGGCTTTAAGATGCACGAGTTCCTCTGAACACGGATCGGGAGGATGGATTTTAAAACAGCCAGGTTTACACGCGGAAGTAGAAATGTTAACCAATGAGATTCCGATTACCGCTCATGTGACCGTAACAATCTGACTGTGGCAGACGACACCGGTAAACCCTTGGCCAGTTACTCAGGGAGAAGATACTAGATTATATTTAGTAGTAAAACTGCTTTTAGTATCTAATTTTATTATTATTTCAGATAAATCATGTCCCAAGACTAGTTTACTGAAGGCTGATTCAAACTATCGCCCAATGCAGTCCTTTGACAATACAGGTGTATCAAGGTACATGGGCGGCTTCATTTACTTGCTAAAATATATATACAGATCACAGAGAAAGGAAAAAGGACATGGTGGCATTGACGGCCAAAGTTACTGCTCCACTCTAGAAATAGCAACAACGAAATCTGTCTTCATTTCAAAGTTACATCTGTGACTACCTTTAAATGTCTGATTTTCAATACTTCTAGTTGAGTAACACTCGATGTCTTGATTAATGCAGTATTTAGGAAATCATTTATTTTCAAGTTAGACTACAGATTATCACATTTTTCAAGTTTTGTCTTTCTTTCCGCTCATCATTTATAAAAGCGACCAAACGACAGGAATTTTAACCTGCTATCGTGACGTTTTAATACAAATTAAGCCACTTTAATTTAACTATATCAAGCAAAATGATAAAATCCTTAGGTGTTGAAAAACTTTTGGCTATCGCTGTACATTCTGCATCACAATTCGCAGAGTTAACGCAAATGCTAAAGCTGTAGCAGCCTGACAAATGAAACTAGAATTTTAATTAAAAAAAATAAATACATATATATATATCTCAAAATATTAGAACATCGAGGAAGAGTTCAGTATTTTTTGTCAGTTATTTCAGAAAGTGAAAATTGTATATATTCTAGACTCATTACATGTAAACTAAGATGTTTCAAGCATTTTTTAATTTTAATTTTGATAATTACGGCCTACAGCTGATGAAAATAGAAAAAAACGTATCTCAGAATATTAGAATATTCCATTTAGAGTTTGAGTAAATCACTATTTATGCAGTATAAATACCGTGAATCTCTCTCAGTCTGGTTCAGTACAGATAACCACAATCATGGGGAAGACTGCTGACTTGACAGTTGTCCAGAAGACACTCACTGACACCCTCCACAGGGAGGGTAAGCCACAGAAGGTCATTGCTGAAAGGACTGGCTGTTCGCAGAGTGCTGTATTTAAGCATATTCATGGAAAGTTGACTGGAAGGGAAAAGTGTGGTAGGAAAAGGTGCACAAGCGAGAGGGATGACTGCAGCCTATTCGAGAACATGGGGGAGCTTCACAAGGAGTGGACTGAGGCTGGAGTCAGTGTATCAAGAGCCACCACACACAGACGTGTCCAGGAAATGGGCTACAAGTGTCGCATTCCTAGTGTCAAGCCACTCCTGAACCAGAGACAACATCAGAAGCGTCTTACCTGGGCTAAGGAGAAAAAGAGCTGGACCGTTGCTCAGTGGTCCAAAGTCCTCTTTTCAGATGAAAGTAAATTTTGCATTTCATTTGAAAATCAAGGTCCCACAGTCCGGAGGAAGAGTGGAGAGGCACAGAATCCAAGTTGCTTGAAGTCCAGTGTGAAGTTTCCACAGTCAGTGATGATTTGGGCTGCCAGGTCATCTGCTGGTGTTGGTCCACTGTGTCTTATCAAGTCCAAAGTCAACGCAGCCGTCTACCAGGAGATTTTAGAGCACTTCATGCTTCCGTCTGCTGACAAGCTTTATGGAGATGCTGATTTCCTTTTCCAGCAGGACTTGGCACCTGCCCACAGTGCCAAAACTACTAGTAACTGGTTTGCTGACCATGGTATTACTGTGCTTGATTGGCCAGCCAACTCGCCTGACCTGAACCCCATAGATCCTCTATGGGGTACTGTCAAGAGGAAGATGAGAGACACCAGAGCCAACAATACAGACGAGCTGATGGCCGATATCAAAGCAACCTGGGCTTCCATAGCACCTCAGCAGTGCCACAGGCTGGCCGCCGCCGCATTGATGCAGTGATTCGTGCAAAAGGAGCCCCGACCAAGTATTGAGTGCATAAATGAACATACTTTCCAGAAGTCCGACATTTCTATATTATAAATCCTTTTTTTTACTGATCTTATGAAATATTCTAATATTTTGAGATGGTGGATTTTTGATTTTCATGAGCTGTCGGCCGTAATCATCAGAATTAAAACAAAAAAAGGCTTGAAACGTTTTAGTTTATGTGCAACGAGTCTAGAATATGTACGGTTTTCACTGTCTGAAATAACCGACAGGAAATATTGAACTCTTCCAGGATATTCTGACTTTCTGAGATGCACCTGTAAATATGAATATCCTCAGTCAAGTAAAGTGACAGCGAAATCCATCAAGTTGCAATGACGACCCCTATCTGCCGTATTTAGCTATGCGGCGGTGTCCTAACAGGAGAGCCGACTGGTCTTTTTACTTGTTTAAAAAATTATAGGATTCTATCTCAAATTATTAAGTTATGATAAATTCATTGTATAAAAAAGTAGATTGTCTCCTAATAGCGGCTACTCTTTGACATCCTATAGAAAATAAAACACTTCTCATTGTCTACCACTGTAAATATTTAACTTACTTGCGACAGATCGATGTTCAGACAAATTTTGATAACAACATGGAATAAATATTTTTTTTTTTTTACATTTAACTACAAGAATTTTTATTGGCGAATGACAGGGGCTCTGCCTCCCTTGACTGCATGTCACCGCTAAGTTCTCACATCACTGAGGCACACTCGAAATCAATACTCAAGGTTGCCACAGCCCAGTCACTTGCTCCAAACTTTGGTAGTGATGCAAAATAAGGTGTCAGAAAGTAAATATAGTTATTATCTACAAACATATTCATTTAACTGTGAAATTGTAGTTGTTGTAGAAGTGATTCTACTGCTATTGTATATGGCTGATGCCTGGCAATAAATAGTATTGTTTCACAATGTAATGTTTGTGTAGTGTCTTAATTTTAGATAAAACACTGTCAGGTTACATTTGATTTCCCGAAATAGGAGACAGAAGCTAAAATATTTATCAAACAAAAAAAGAAATGATCGATTACTGTTTCCCATTATAACTTTAGTGACAGGATGCAATTATTATTAGGTAATTTAAATGAAAGAATACAACCACCCCTCTCATGCTACCATATATATTTCATATATAAAAGAAATGCGATTTCAGATCAGATCTAATTTTGGTGCAATTTTCCTTTATGGAAATATTCTACACATTCAAATAAAGTTTATAAGTTCTAAAGTTATGAGAGACCTATATTTTAATTTTAGTGCACATGCATGCATGTGTATATTTGTGTATACTTATGTATTCGATTGTATCTCCTTCGAAGTTAAAGGAATTTTTTAAGGTTGCAGCCTCTGAGTGGATTAATATAAAGAAAAATTTCAATACATTTTTTAATTCTATTATCTATTTTTGCAGGCCACGTAATACTAAGGAAAAGGCCAATATGCAAAGAGTCTATTTTTGCTCATAACTTGAAAAAAATATTTATCAAGAAATCAAGTGTGACATTGTGGCACACATTGTATTATATGGAGATAATGCTCACATTGCTAAGCACATTCCCTGCACTTGATATCATTTTGTCAGGTTGCCACCATGAAATCTTTCCTGTGGACATAGTCCTCACCCCTCAGACGTCAATCTGCACAAAGTATATTTTATATCAAATACAGCCCACTATAGCAAACAAGTTAGACACCATTGATGTAAAGCATGTCTGTAAGTCAGAGGTGGTTCGTGTTTGCTGTACCTAGTGACCGAGCCACTGGTTGAGTAGGAAAGGTGTTCAGTGGAGATCTGTAGACAGCTTTAACTTCTTAAATCTAGGCAAACTGAACACAAGTCGGCGAGTAGCATTCTACAGAACGGTGAGCTGATGTTCTGAGCTAGAATAACTTTGACGGTTGGACAGCGCAATACCTGAAATATTATGGGCAGATGAGAACAAGATTGAAAAGTGGGCATTTACTATAAATTATACATTTGGGTGAGCAGCGTGAAAGCTGACACTCGCTTGACTGAAACAGTCGGACCGCAGTTTGCTTCTCCATTCTGAGAGATGTTAGTGTAGAGAGAGCAGGTGAACATAGTGCACCCTGATTTACTTCTGCCTATGACCACCAACACTATTTATCAAAATTCTGACCATACCTTTATACAGCTGGTGCCATAGTGGAACAGGTGTTTAAAATGTTCTCTACACGACCAGTGCATTCATTTACTTTTCAAAATGTTGGTGGTGTTCATCACCATTTGGACTTGGTGATGTATAAATGTCTTTCTCTCCAACAAAACAACATCACGGGGCCTTTGTTCAGCTGAGAAAATGCGCATTTAATATATTTGGTTATTTTCTATCTTTGTTGGTAAGTTAACTAATTAATATATTAGAATTTTTTACTGCATTATATAAATAGGAAGATAATCAAACTCGGTCGGTCTACCAGGGTAAAATTTTAAAAATACACCACTTGAAGCATTTGTATAATTTTTATGTTGGAGTTACCTCCCATGTCGCTGGCTCTGCGGAGTGGGCAGCGACACCAAATACAGCTATCCCATAAGTCCCTGTCAACAGACAGAAGCCACTCTGAATAGATCTCACAGCATCATCATCCCGCCGCTGAATCATTTCCCCAGGTCTCCGCCAGTATTCTTCCAGGGTTTACTGTCACCAACAAAATATGAATATCCTCTATTCTGGACAAATAAATAGTACAATGTTTCTATAATTCTGTTAATAATTAAAATATTTAGGTCAAAATTTACTACTGAATAATGACCATCAATGCCTAACATCCTAATTATTCATTAATTACATTTTATTCAGCCAGACAATGGCACTTCAGTATAAAATCCGATCACAAAGTTCCAGGTGAAAAAACGATCCAACTCCACATCATCTGGTCATCAGACCCGTGTTTTCGTTCCCTTTATTTTAATTTTATCATAACATTCAGACCCTTAATCTGCATAAAACAGCGGAACTCAGTTTGGGTAATTGTTCTTGTTACATTGAATTTATATAATACACATTTAAAACCTGGGCTTGTAGGGTTATAAACGGGCACTTATGAGATATGGGAGGGATTAACACACAACCGTAACCTTAACACTAAAAGTGGGCAAATTCCAAAAACGACGACATCTGGCCATAACTGATGGTACAATTACAAGCTGACTGTTTACCTGTCCTGTTTTTACATTATTATTGTTGTCGTCGTCATGGTGAGGATCATTGTTCAGTCAGTCAGCAGTAGCTCAAATAGAGAGAAGTGAGCTACCTTTATTTCTCTCAACTTGAGTAGTTTTGTAGCACCATTAAGACATTTTTCTCTCTCACTTTATATCCGCAATGACAACAAAATATTAGAAAAGCCAGGGTTTTAATAACAGAACAGAATTCTGTAGGTCATCACCCTCCCTCTCTTGAGTAATAACTATTCTTGGCAAAGACAACACTAAGGATATCCGTCTCTTTGGTCTCCATGGCTACTCAGCGAGATGTGCTCCTTACATACAGGCAAATACCGAATACCAAAGATGGGCTACACTACTAGTACAACAAACAACAAAAATACAGGTATATAATAGCTTCATACAACGAAGAGAGAGCTATAATTTAAAATTATCCATATCTTCCTCTCTCCGTGTAAGAATATTTTTTTTTTATAAATTCATCTAGAATTTATTCAGACCATGTAAATCTAACACTTTATTAAAAACAATATTAGTTATCTCCCTTACACACACACAAGTAGGGGTGAACAATGTCGTCAATCAACGTGTGACTGTTTATGAAAAAATCTTTCAGAGTTGAAGATTCTGATTGATTATCACTCAGACTGATGGAGAACAGTGATGGCTGCCATATCTGGAGAAGTTCAAGGAACCCAAAACTCTGCTCTGTCTCCATTTCTGCTGCTGATCCAGTCAACAACACATTGACATCGAACAGATGAAGTCCAGCCAGCAGCCATTGGACTCCTTCCCCTGTCCAACCTGCAGGAAGGGAAACAAAACCACAAGCCTGGGGGGGGTGAAAAAATGAGAATGATTTTGTCATCAGGGAGTCAGGTAGGGTCCATTGATGTGGAAGGTTCATATAGGATGAGTGAGTGGTCCAAGGATGAGATCATCATTACTTTGGTGAGGATGATTTGCATTCATGGCTCAGAGGAATAAGAAGAGTGGAGAGAAAGATTACTGTGGAGTCTGTACCAAGAACAGGAGAGAATTAATCTGTTCATACCTTACCTGGGGTGGTGTCGGTTGTTGTTGTAACCCTGGATGGTCAGCTGTTGTCCTCTATTGACCTCATCAAGGGGGTGGGTTGATATTCTGGTCTCCTGGTTATTTATTCTCTGCTGGGATGATGGAGATGTCCTGGTGTCTGAGTGTTGAAATCTCTGACTTGTCTTTATGTCCACAGAAGAGTAAAATTTTACCTACCAGTGAAGGTCAAACCCTTCTGAACTACCCCCCAGGATGTCACTGTGAAGAGGGCCAGGTGACCAGGAGCTGAGTATACCAACTGACAGACACCAGTTCTGTGCCTGAACTTTGGTCCTGTGTTGGTTTAAATAGGGACAGACAGGGTGACAGTTTACAAGGTGTACAACTGAAGGTGATAAATAATCTCCTCCTCAAGAAAACACCTTGTCTACCCATCCTTTTATCTCTGATATTTCAATTCATGAAATTTCATGAATTTAATCTATATTCAGTAAGAATAATGACTTGTTGTCTCCCCTTAGAATAGACTTGATGTATGTAAAGTTACCATAGAAACAAAATTTTAATAGATGATGATGTGTGCTGCAGTTGCTATGGTGATTGGTTATTTTTGGCTTCAGGGAGAAGTACACTTTGTTTTAGCTGACATCTGAATGATGTTTTTCTCTATTTATTCATTGGACTGTAAAAAATTAAAGAAAATCAATTTTTCCCAGTGTAGTCAGTTACTTTTTGATGTATTGTAGTTTGTTAATATTACAACAAGATGATGTTATTATAATTGTTGGCTTGGGGAAGATTTTAATTGATATATTATCATCATTTAATATTATTACATGTTTTTATTATTAAGAACTGTTCTACTGTTGCCATTAGTAACGGGTCTTAATTTTGGGAGATGCTGATCATCTCTTGGCTAAAAACGTGAGGACGGACTTTTTGTTTTGTTTCTTTTCTTTTGTTGATCTTTTTCTGAACATTAAAAAATTGTTTTTTCTTCCCTTTCTCTTCTAGTCTGTCTCTGAATTCCCTAAAAATTCAGACATCGGTCAGTCAGTTGCTAAGCAAATGTCACAACAATAAGAGAATGCAAATTCCTTAAATTTCCTTTTATGTTTTAAAATTTGTACAAACGTTTGCTGGTATTTATCAGTTGAGTAAGTGAAGTCTACATGTCAAAAGCTAAACTAACAAAGACAATCTTTATTATGCGTTATCTTCTGAATGTGATGAGATTTGGTTTCTATAAAAAGTGACAAGAGATTTGGTATCGAAACAAATGAGAATCAATAGTTTGTTGCTTGTTAACCCTATAACACCGGAGGAGTTTGTCAGCCTCTAAAGGATTCATTTCTGATCTGATTCTGTTGGGGTTTCCTACTACAGTCAGCATTACCTTGATTTTGCTCCGCACCTGACATGCGTTTTTGTGCCTTGGCGATGTTGGATGCTTCCAATGTGATGACTGAGTTTGGTTACCGGGTCGCACCCATACACCCATATCTCATCTCCAGTTATCATGGTATTCTGGAACTCAGGATCCCTGTTGGCAGTATCCAGCAGGTCCTGTTCAACCTCAAGATGAAGTTGTTGTTGTTCCTGAGGAAGCAGCTTGGGCACAAATTTCGCTGCCACTCTGTGCAAGCCCAAATCCTCCTTTAAAATTGCATGTGCAGAATCTTTACTGATCCCAACATCGTCACCAATTTCCTGCACTGTCAAACGACGATCCTCCATTATCAAGGTCTGCACTTTCTCGATAACAACTGCATTGTGGCTTTTGGACAGCCTCCAGGAACGCTGGTCACTCTCAACCAATGTGCAGCCATATTTGAACCTGTTGTACCATTCTTTTATTTGGGTAACACCCATGGCATTGTCAACGAAAGCCTGTTGAGTTTAGCAAATTGTTTCCGCTTGAGTATCACCAAGCTTTGGACAAAACTTGATGCAGGATCGTTGCTCTACACGTTCCATCATCACAGAGTATGTAGTACAGCACCTCACACGCTGGCTGCCTGACAGTGACTGACGCATTCAGGAAGCCCACCAAAAACTACGCATGAAGGCATGTGGCTCCACTATGCACGCTTTTGCCTCCCTAAAGTCATTACTTCCCACAGGAAAAAATAAAGTTGGATACTTTTTCGACAGACCTCGTATATCATAGTAAGATAAGTGATGAGTTTCTTCCTAAATCAATGTCTACTACAGCTAAGGTTGTAAGTTAGCAGCAAATTCCTCCATGGCTCTGTTTTTACACTCTGGCCTCCATTCATCCACTTTCCTTTGTTGTAGCAGCTTCATGGGGTTTGTGCTATAGTTGGCCACATGTTTCACCCTTAAATGGTGTATGCTGATAATAAGAGTCATGTTTTTGCTGTTTCACCATCAAAAGAAATATCTTGATTGCAAATTTGGCTTTTACCTTTCATGGAAGCTTTCTGAATCAAAATATATTACAAAGGTTTTAGAAGGCATTCCGACCTTCAACACATTTGTCTACTCGTTTATCTGGAAACGGTCAGTGGTCAGCCTGCTACAACTACTGATTCTTCAGCTAAATAATCAGCATCTGAAAAATCCAACCACAATGTAGGTTCTTTGACGTATGTAATTAAGTATTATACTTTTACTAACAAAGATCCAGCTGTGGTTATTCATACAGCTACAGTAAAATCTGTTTACCTTTCCTAGGAAGAAACCATGAGATATTTGACACAGTACGGTCCAATCATCCCCTATACTGAGCTTGGTACCTGGGTCAGGTATGGTCCACCAGAGAATCAGAACAGCTCTTGATCACTCAGCTCTATCATAATTTTGAAAACTTACCTGAATTAGAAATACCTGATCAGTTAACAGGTTATATATAACATTATGAATAAAAAAAATTAGGCAAAAACAGGAGAGGTTTTCCACATCATGAAAATGAGATTTAACATTATGCTGGTTGCTTACATTGGAATAAGCAAAACATGCACACTTTCTATTATGATATTGTTTTATCTCTCTTTTATATAAAAATAATATTGCTGATACATAACTTTTACATACTGCAGAGCAATATAGGCACTCCATAGAAAGCTTATCTTTGAAATTTAACTAATAATAGGTTGAAATCAAGGTATTTTTGTCTTTATTTCTTTTTAAAACTGAGCAATTTTAAGTGACTTTACTCTAATTTTCTTCAGAAAACATTTTTCATGTTGGGAAACGAAGTTTCACATATATTCATAGTGGAAAGAGTGGGTCTTTAGAACTACTTTATTTCCTGCTTGAGATAATGTTCAGTGTACAGTAATAAATTTCTGGCCTCCCAATAGGAGTAATTTAAAATATTGTTACAAATTTAACTAAAAGGCCTATTAACTGGTAACCAATCATCCACTATAATGGTAATTGCACATCCTTATCACATAAGAGATTAATATAAAATTAATAATCACATTCATTGACAGCATATAATGGCACCATAACTTTTAACGATAAAGAGAAATAACTCACCAGTTCAGACAAATGCAGCATTTTATGGTTACGCACACAGCTACATCCTCCTCCTTCAGGTGATAAGTTTTTGAACTAAGATGTAATTCATTCTAGAGGAATCTAATTATGAATGTACCCTGAGATTCCAAGGTGATGTATAGAGCCAATATTTTGATCCTTTTAAACAGCAACAGACTCCAAAAATAACCTTGTTTATTTCCATATCTGACTTTGCATGTCCTCATGACCATATTTTAATATTCCCTTTTTCAGAAATTAAACTATACTTTCTAAAATATTAGAAAAGTATCACAGATAAAAAATGATGGGATTTTTTTTATTCCTCTCTACTTCAGAATAGCTTTGTTTACATTTAATATAGGCTGTGCCCCAGTGATTCACATGGAAAGTATCCATGATGTCACATTGCCCATAGTGACAATGAATTTTGGCTGTGTTGGTAAATATTCTCTTATGATCGCAGACATTTGTAAACAAACCACCACAGTTGATGTATTTTGAGACACTATACCCAGAAGGCACACAAAACTACCAGACAAAACAGTTGTCATTCAACAAACATATGTATACCTGATTCAGAAAAGCAAACAGAATCAAGACGTTGAGTTAATGCCAGATTTAGTGAACTACTTGATTTACCCTCCTACAATCACATGGTTCTCCAGAATTAGATAATCATTATCTATACTTATATAAAACAGAATCTTTGGTTGATATTCTATAATTCAAAATTTACAAAAAGAAATCTTAAATATTGATGGAAAATTATGGAAAATTTCTTTCAAGTAAAAATAATTTTCCTCAAGTTCCATGAACTGGCTCGGCCCCCTGGGTCTGTGCATTAATTCACCACTGCATAAACAGCCACATACCTGAAATATGTAGATTTCAGTCAGGTTCATTTATTTATTAAGTTGGTAAACTAGTAAGGAATTGCACCACATATAAGTTACCAATCATTCTAATTAGATAGTTACTGCATGATTTTAAATACATACAACCCACATCCTATTTGTAAATCTGTTAATGTTATGGTTTATTTATTAAATGTTCTAATAATTATGCAGAAAGAATTTTGGTTTTGTAGCCACAGTAATTTGTTTTATGATTTAAAAAGTAAATTGACTAGAAATAGCCTTTCTAAAGTTTGTAGAGTATTTTTCTTATTTTTTATGTAAATGTATTTAAAAGGTGAATAGCCAAGTTCCGAACAACAACAGGTATCACTGAGGGCAAATTAATGGTGGTGGGTGATCAATGGTATTAATAAGATACATGCATACTGATGTTTAACATTGGTGATGTCTCCTCCTGTGACTAAGCACGACTCTTCCATGAACTCTCCTGCGTTAATTTCAGTACCACAATAAGAAATAGAAGTTTGAACTTGTCTTTTCATTTATTTATTACCTTTTGTAAATACTTGATTCATGTCAAAAGCTCAGTGAAAGAGGATAAGTTGCCATGTGCACAAAGGAAGAGAAGGTGGGTAATAATGTTACTATGTGCCTGGGACCAATATGAGCAAACAGCTACCATAATGGTAAAAGCCTTTCACCAGACTCATTTGGAAGCTATGAATGTACAGTATTAACAATTCTCCCAATGGTAAGAGATGATCCACACTGAAGCTGAAATTACTATCACCTGAGAAACATTCTCTGCACCTCATCAGCAATGTCACTTATTTTAACAAATAAACAATGGACTCCACGATTGTCACGAATTAAGGATAGTAGCTAAACAGGGGGAGGGCAATCAGGGAAGCTGCCCTGTGCACAGTTTTATATGGTGGGGAGCAACAAACTGCTTAGCAGTCTTAAAAATTTAGAAAATTGTGCAGAATTAAAGTAAAGAAAAGGGGTAGTTAATACAACACTTTCAAGCTGACTTGTGAACGGTCTGCAAAATGTCCCAAGAGTTTATTAACCAGTTACTACAATCTCTCAAACCGACTGATGTAAAACCTCTGACTGACTGACCGACTGACACACACCCACCCGCAGAAATGTGTCCTACCAGCGAAACACCTCTGCACACATCTAACTCTACCAGTAGCCGTGGCCTCGTATGAACGAAGCTTCAGCTGGGTTAATGAAAACCCACCTCGGGTCAACCGAGAGCCAGGAATCTCCTCCACTGAGCTTCACGTACTGAAGGATACAGAGAACCAACCAATCTGCTAAGTTCAAGGTTGATTTTTAATGATGTATAGTTCTTGATGCTGCTGTCTCACACGAAGTTAGAAACCTGTTTATCGACCATTTTAATTAGTGTATAAACAGTAATCCACCCGGAAATGTTCTCAAGGGAGACGGATTCCTTTGACGCCTTCTGTACAGCAGATTTTTCCAAAAGTCAAAACAATTTAACCAACCACAGTCAGTAAATGTTTAAGGGGAAGGACTGGGCTGCTGGGCAGTCCCAGATTCAGGGGAGGAATGGCAGGTGTGGTTTCTCGGCAGTGATTAATCCAGGGTCGACCAGGGGTCACAACCCCAGCAGAAACTCAGCACTGACTCAAGTTTCTTCTCATCTTTCTGTAGCAGGAGGAAGGTTGGCACCAGCCTCGACCACACACACAGGGGGCTGCATGAAAGAGATGATTCATGGGGTGTATCCCCTTAATCCGCCTTCATAAACAGCAGCAGTCGATCTGCCGTGGACATCACATGACCGGAGCCATGTCTGCTTTACTGACGGGTCAAGGTTTAGCCTTCAGTGCTGTTCCTGGCACACACCAGTACAGAGGGGAGCTGGAACATGCGACTGGCCCACAGACATCACAGGAAGGACCACTAAGGTGGAGGGGGTCTGAGCACAGACATCATTATTGGGTGGGTGCATGTACTCCATGGAGTACCAAAAGCCGGACAGGACTAATCCAATGGACGATAAGAATTATCCACAGGGGCCACACGTAACTGACCGATGTCTTCATGACCGATCCATCCATTACCTGGATGATGGGGCCAGGATAATCGCTACTGGATAATGTACGAACAACGAAATGTCGCCTACAGACCGACGACCACAAACAACAATTGACAAATGGCGGCGGTCTTTTCTAAATAATTGAAGAGCAGTGAAAACTTACAACAGGGCGTCCGACATCTTGTCAAAGATGAAGAAAACCGCATCCGGGCTGTGAAAGCTGGGAGAAATGTCGGCTACTGAGGACAGCCCGGCTTCTCTTCTATCCGCTGCCAGCTTTCCCGCCTTAGCACCAGGACCCGGTCGTCTGCTGGCTTCAGTTTCCCTCCTCTCCTGGCGGGTCGCGCTCTGATTGGTCCGTCCTGGTTAGCCACGCCCTCATATCCGCTCGTCTTGCCGCAGTTCGCCAAAGTAGCGGGACGCGCGGCTGTACACGTAATTTGAACAAACGCAGGGGGGATAACTCCATGTTGCTGCTGAGAATGAGAGGAGGACAACGGTGTGGCTCACGGAACTCGCTTGTGATGGGGCATCCCCAAGGTAAGGGGTTAATTTTGTTTGCATAGAAACTGTGTCTCTGTCAGATTCTATCGCTCTCCGTATCTTTGAGTGTACATTCTACATCCAGTCTGGATAACCGCCTGTTGATACTGGTAGTGATGCCAGACAAGGACTCTGACCGGGAACAGACGGAGACCGAATCGGTGGCTGAGGTGTACATCTGACCGGAAAACCGGTTAATCCGGTCAAACACACGAACGAGAAATTACCCGGACGGAGAACAGACTACAATGAAACCATTAAAGGGTCTTGCACCCAGTTTGCTGCTGCGTCTGGTGATTCCTGATTTTATTAAAATTTATCCTAAATTGAATTATAATTTAAAGATGAATTGTATGATATTGAACCGTGATTTACTCCGATTTATTGGATGTTGTGAGAGGAAGTCATTTTAGCGTCTACCAAGCTGAGTGTATGTGATGTGAATTCCCTCTATTCACTGACGGGTTGGCCATATTACCTCCACTGCTTCATCTTGTGGTATTTACTGATGTGTTTATCTGATTTAATGGTCCATTTATGTTACCCTGTTTACTGTTTGTTTTACTTTATTGTTTATTTATTGCATTGTATCAGAACCAGTTGTTTTTCTGTTTACTCGATTGTTTTTGTTGTTAACAAAATCTGCTTCCTCGCTGTTTCAGTAAATACTGACGATGTAGACAAAGGAGCTGAGCGCATAGAGTTTCCTGCATTCCGCCTGATAGTACAAATAAGTACCCATTGAGCCAGTTACCTCCCCTGCGGCAGGTAGCTCGGGGCTCTCTCTCTTGAGAAGTCCTGCCGCAAACTGAATATTACGGAGGTACAACAAATTTTATTAATGTGTAACTGAAAGTTTTAATTTCAGTTATTTTCATCGATGATTTATAAATATGATTCCGTCGGTAATTTTATCTAAATATCTATTGTGGTGCCAGTGGTGGGGGGGGTGCGTTCAGATGTATGTAAGTGTGCAGCAAAATCTAGCATTACTGTTTGTTTATTCTGAAAAGTAACGGATTTCTCCTGTGGTGATGCACGGATTACCTCCCTTAATTACAAACTGAAGCAAAAGCAGGAATATGGATTTATATTTATTTGTAGACCTGTAAAACTGATGATGTTGGTCGAGAACAATATTAGAATTTTTTTATCGAAACTGTTTTTAGGCGAAATTCTGAGGTGATCAGGGTGTAAGAAATTTGTTTTTATTATGGTATAAGGGAGACAACTCCTTAAACGTGCAAATTTTGACAGTTATTGACTTATAGGAAATAAATTCTTGCTTTTGATCTTCATAGATTCGATCCTTCCTTCATTTTCAAAAGCTTATACAGA
Source organism: Nautilus pompilius (assembly GCA_018389105.1). Taxonomy (NCBI): domain Eukaryota; kingdom Metazoa; phylum Mollusca; class Cephalopoda; order Nautilida; family Nautilidae; genus Nautilus; species Nautilus pompilius. Next base: position 26,026 of record JACATO010002253.1, read on the forward strand.
TATAGAACGACAGAGAGCACAGGCATTCCGAATTACTGGATATTAATAACTAATGTTATATTACTTGTGGCGTAAACTCCATATAAGTTAACCAATATGAAATACAGTGGGTAATAAAGCAAGAATCACCTTAAAGCGACATCAGCCAAATGTTTTGTTGGTATCGATGCCCAATCAGCTGGAAGGTCACAGTCGAAGTTTATTTAAAATGGACAAAAAGTAAAGAAAATTACCAATCATGTTAATAATAATAATAATAATAATAATACAAACTATTTTAAAAGCAGGGAAATTGTGTCCGAACACAAGAGAATACAAATCGTCATCATCGGCGAAATATTCCCTGTTTTCTTTCAACACAAAAAGAATTTCA
>JACATO010002254.1:0-18278 GCA_018389105.1 Nautilus pompilius
TAATAGATGAGCGATTTGATCGGTAGAGGAAAAGGAATGCAGTTATGGTCAGAATGGCCGAGTGGTCTAAGGCGCCAGACTTAAGATAGGATATATTAGCAAATGATGGAGATTTCTGGTCCACCAAGGTGGTCGTGGGTTTCAAATCCCACTTCTGACAAAAGTATTTAATTAATTTTTTCCTAAAAAATAATTCAACCACTGTATGAAACATGCAGAATGAAAAGACATGTCAATCCGCAATGGAGTATGTGAAAGAAAAAGAGAGTAATCCTTGACATAAAAAAAAAAAATAGGAAAACACTTTAAATTCATTATATATTGGTAGGAAGCAAGGGGAATCCAATAAGTTTGTCAAAACCTTCAATGGATCATTTTATTTGTAGCTTTTAAAATCCTTCATATCTACAAACCCTTCGTGTATTCAAGTTTCATGCGCTTCATCCATCGACATTATTGTATCAGTCTTTCATGTTCATACATATCCAATTAATGAAAGAGATAGACCTGAACAAAATTTTCCTTATAACGACACCATTTTCCAGCTTTTTCTGTCGTAAAACGAATTTCATTCACTTTATACAATTTATAGTTTGACAAGAGGATTTCTTCTCCATCACGTAGAGATAAAATTCTCCCACTTCTTTCAGTTTTAAATTCTATAGAAAACCTTTTCCCACGTTAGTAACCATGACACAAGTGATTGTAATCATCTCCAAAGTTGAAAAACTTCAGTAATACACAGGTCGAATCAAATTCCGAACGAAAACGTTAACTGAATCGTTGCATTCGCTGCACAATCATGCATTACACATTGGCCTAAAAGTTGATCTAATATCTATCTATCATTTTCGAAGAACAGCTGAAAGCTGCCCTGGAATTAACCAAAATAAAAATTAAAGCAATTAAATAGGTAACAATTTAGAGTTGTAATAGCTTGAGGTTAATACATTTCAAAGTATTTTAGTTGAAGTTGTTAGCACACCGATGAAATCTTATTTCATGATTAGTAATTAATTAAGGAGACACAAATGAGAAGCGTGCTATTAGATTATGTTTCAAGTTTTGCTTCAAGGATAGGGTGAAGTCACATTTATTCCGTTGTAATAATAGACCGAATGATATCTGTATAATATTTTGATGGAAATATTTGAAAAAATATGTAATAGATGAGCGATTGATAGGTAGAGGAATAATGAAGTTATGGTCAGAATGGCCGAGTGGTCTAAGGCGCCAGACTTAAGATGATATATTAGCAAATGATGGAGATTTCTGGTCCACCAAGGTGGTCGTGGGTTCGAATCCCACTTCTGACAAAAGTATTTTAATTTTTTTCCAAAAAAATAATCAACCACTGTATGAAACATGCAGAATGAAAAGACATGTATCCTCAATGGAGTATGTGAAAGAAAAAGAGGTAATCCTTGACATAGAAAAAAAATAGGAAACACTTTAAATTCATTATATATTGGTAAAAGCAAGGGGAATCCAATAAGTTTGTCAAAACCTTCAATGGATCATTTATTTGTAGCTTTTAAAATCCTTCATATCTACAAACCCTTCGTGTATTCAAGTTTCATGCGCTTCATCCATCGACATTATTGTATCAGTCTTTCATGTTCATACATGTCCAATTAATGAAAGAGATAGACCTGAACAAAATTTTCCTAATAACGACCCCATTTTCCAGCTTTTTCTGTCGCAAAACGAATTTCATTCACTTTATGCAATTTATAGTTTGGCAAGAGGATTTCTTCTCCATCACGTAGAGATAAAATTCTCCCACTTCTTTCAGTTTTAAATTCTATAGAAAACCTTTTCCCACGTTAGTAACCATGACACAAGTGATTGTAATCATCTCCAAAGTTGAAAACTTCAGTAATACACAGGTCGAATCAAATTCCGAACGAAAACGTTAACTGAATCGTTGCATTCGCTGCACAATCATGCATTACACATTGGCCTAAAAGTTGATCTAATAACTATCTATCATTTTCGAAGAACAGCTGAAAGCTGTCCTGGAATTAACCAAGATAAAAATTAAAGCAAATAAATAGGAAACAATTTAGTAGATTGTAATAGCTTGAGGTTAATACATTTCAAAGTACTTTAGGTGAAGTTGTTAGCAACCGATGAAATTATTTCATGATTAAGTAATTAATTAAGGAGACAAAATGAGAAGCGTGCTATAAGGATAGGTGAAGTCACATTTATTCCGTTGTAATAATAGACCGAATGATATCTGTATAATATTTTGATGGAAATATTTGAAAAATATGTAATAGATGAGCGATTGATAGGTAGAGGAAGAATGAAGTTATGGTCAGAATGGCCGAGTGGTCTAAGGCGCCAGACTTAAGATAGGATATATTAGCAAATGATGGAGATTTCTGGTCCACCAAGGTGGTCGTGGGTTCGAATCCCACTTATGACAAAAGTATTTTATTTTTTTCCAAAAAAATAATCAACCACTGTATGAAACATGCAAAATGAAAAGCCATGTATCCTCAATGGAGTATGTGAAAGAAAAAGAGGTAATCCTTGACATCCAAAAAAAAAAATTGGAAACAGTTTAAATTCATTATATATATTGGTAGAAAGCAAGGGGAATCCAATAAGTTTGTCAAAACCTTCAATGGATCATTTATTTGTAGCTTTTAAAAGCCTTCATATCTACAAACCCTTCGTGTATTCAAGTTTCATGCGCTTCATCCATCGACATTATTGTATCAGTCTTTCATGTTCATACATGTCCAATTAATGAAAGAGATAGACCTGAACAAAATTTTCCTAATAACGACTCCATTTTCCAGCTTTTTCTGTCGCAAAACGAATTTCATTCACTTTATGCAATTTATACTTTGGTAAAAGGATTTCTTCTCCATTACGTAGAGATAAAATTCTCCCACTTCTTTCAGTTTTAAATTCTATAGAAAACCTTTTCCCACGTCAGTAACCATGACACAAGTGATTGTAATCATCTCCAAAGTTGAAAACTTCAGTAATACACAGGTCGAATCAAATTTCGAACGAAAACGTTAACTGAATCGTTGCATTCGCTGCACAATCATGCATTACACATTGGCCTAAAAGTTGATCTAATATCTATCTATCATTTTCGAAGAACAGCTGAAAGCTGCCCTGGAATTAACCAAAATAAAAATTAAAGCAAATAAATAGGTAACAATTTAGAGTTGTAATAGCTTGAGGTTAATACATTTCAAAGTACTTTAGTTGAAGTTGTTAGCAACCGATGAAATTATTTCATGATTAAGTAATTAATTAAGGAGACAAAATGAGAAGCGTGCTATTAGATATGTTTCAATGTTTTGCTTCAAGGATAGGTGAAGTCACATTTATTCCGTTGTAATAATAGACCGAATGATATCTGTATAATATTTTGATGGAAATATTTGAAAAATATGTAATAGATGAGCGATTCATAGGTAGAGGAATAATGTAGTTATGGTCAGAATGGCCGAGTGGTCTAAGGCGCCAGACTTAAGATAGGATATATTAACAAATGATGGAGATTTCTGGTCCACCAAGGTGGTCGTGGGTTCGAATCCCACTTCTGACAAAAGTATTTTAATTTTTTTTCCTAAAACATAATCAACCACTGTATGAAACATGCAGAATGAAAAGACATGTATCCTCAATGGAGTATGTGAAAGAAAAAGAGGTAATCCTTGACATAGAAAAAAAAATAGGAAAACATTTAAATTGATTATATATTGGTAGGAAGCAAGGGGAATCCAATAAGTTTGTCAAAACCTTCAATGGATCATTTATTTGTATTTTTTAAAGCCTTCATATCTACAAATCCTTCGTGTATTCAAGTTTCATGCGCTTCATCCATCGACATTATTGTATCAGTCTTTCATGTTCATACATGTCCAATTAATGAAAGTAGAGACTGAACAACAATTTTCCTAATAACGACCCCATTTTCCAGCTTTTTCTGTCGCAAAACGAATTTCATTCACTTTATGCAATTTATAGTTTGGCAAGAGGATTTCTTCTCCATCACGTAGAGATAAAATTCTCCCACTTCTTTCAGTTTTAAATTCTATAGAAAACCTTTTCCCACGTCAGTAACCATGACACAAGTGATTGTAATCATCTCCAAGTTGAAAACTTCAGTAATACACAGGTCGAATCAAATTTCGAACGAAAACGTTAACTGAATCGTTGCATTCGCTGCACAATCATGCATTACACATTGGCCTAAAAGTTGATCTAATATCTATCTATCATTTTCGAAGAACAGCTGAAAGCTGCCCTGGAATTAACCAAAATAAAAATTAAAGCAAATAAATAGGTAACAATTTAGAGTTGTAATAGCTTGAGGTTAATACATTTCAAAGTACTTTAGTTGAAGTTGTTAGCAACCGATGAAATTATTTCATGATTAAGTAATTAATTAAGGAGACAAAATGAGAAGCGTGCTATTAGATTATGTTTCAATGTTTTGCTTCAAGGATAGGTGAAGTCACATTTATTCGTTGTAATAATAGACCGAATGAATATCTGTATATATTATGGAAATGGAAATATTTGAAAAATATGTAATAGATGAGCGATTGATAGGTAGAGGAAGAATGAAGTTATGGTCAGAATGGCCGAGTGGTCTAAGGCGCCAGACTTAAGATAGGATATATTAGCAAATGATGGAGATTTCTGGTCCACCAAGGTGGTCGTGGGTTCGAATCCCACTGATGACAAAAGTATTTTAATTTTTTTCCAAAAAAATAATCAACCACTGTATGAAACATGCAAAATGAAAAGCCATGTATCCTCAATGGAGTATGTGAAAGAAAAAGAGGTAATCCTTGACATCCAAAAAAAAATATGGAAACAGTTTAAATTCATTATATATATTGGTAGAAAGCAAGGGGAATCCAATAAGTTTGTCAAAACCTTCAATGGATCATTTATTTGTAGCTTTTAAAAGCCTTCATATCTACAAACCCTTCGTGTATTCAAGTTTCATGCGCTTCATCCATCGACATTATTGTATCAGTCTTTCATGTTCATACATGTCCAATTAATGAAAGAGATAGACCTGAACAAAATTTTTCCTAATAACGACCCCATTTTCCAGCTTTTTCTGTCGCAAAACGAATTTCATTCACTTTATGCAATTTATAGTTTGGCAAGAGGATTTCTTCTCCATCACGTAGAGATAAAATTCTCCCACTTCTTTCAGTTTTAAATTCTATAGAAAACCTTTTCCCACGTCAGTAACCATGACACAAGTGATTGTAATCATCTCCAAAGTTGAAAACTTCAGTAATACACAGGTCGAATCAAATTCCGAACGAAAACGTTAACTGAATCGTTGCATTCGCTGCACAATCATGCATTACACATTGGCCTAAAAGTTGATCTAATATCTATCTATCATTTTCGAAGAACAGCTGAAAGCTGCCCTGGAATTAACCAAAATAAAAATTAAAGCAAATAAATAGGTAACAATTTAGAGTTGTAATAGCTTGAGGTTAATACATTTCAAAGTACTTTAGGTGAAGTTGTTAGCAACCGATGAAATTATTTCATGATTAAGTAATTAATTAAGGAGACAAAATGAGAAGCGTGCTATTAAGGAGTGTGGTGAAGTCACATTTATTCCGTTGTAATAATAGACCGAATGATATCTGTATAATATTTTGATGGAAATATTTGAAAAATATGTAATAGATGAGCGATTGATAGGTAGAGGAAGAATGAAGTTATGGTCAGAATGGCCGAGTGGTCTAAGGCGCCAGACTTAAGATAGGATATATTAGCAAATGATGGAGATTTCTGGTCCACCAAGGTGGTCGTGGGTTCGAATCCCACTTATGACAAAAGTATTTTAATTTTTTTCCAAAAAAATAATCAACCACTGTATGAAACATGCAAAATGAAAAGCCATGTATCCTCAATGGAGTATGTGAAAGAAAAAGAGGTAATCCTTGACATCAAAAAAAAAAATTGGAAACAGTTTAAATTCATTATATATATTGGTAGAAAGCAAGGGGAATCCAATAAGTTTGTCAAAACCTTCAATGGATCATTTATTTGTAGCTTTTAAAAGCCTTCATATCTACAAACCCTTCGTGTATTCAAGTTTCATGCGCTTCATCCATCGACATTATTGTATCAGTCTTTCATGTTCATACATGTCCAATTAATGAAAGAGATAGACCTGAACAAAATTTTCCTAATAACGACCCCATTTTCCAGCTTTTTCTGTCGCAAAACGAATTTCATTCACTTTATGCAATTTATAGTTTGGCAAGAGGATTTCTTCTCCATCACGTAGAGATAAAATTCTCCCACTTCTTTCAGTTTTAAATTCTATAGAAAACCTTTTCCCACGTAGTAACCATGACACAAGTGATTGTAATCATCTCCAAAGTTGAAAACTTCAGTAATACACAGGTCGAATCAAATTCCGAACGAAAACGTTAACTGAATCGTTGCATTCGCTGCACAATCATGCATTACACATTGGCCTAAAAGTTGATCTAATAACTATCTATCATTTTCGAAGAACAGCTGAAAGCTGTCCTGGAATTAACCAAGATAAAAATTAAAGCAAATAAATAGGAAACAATTTAGAGTTGTAATAGCTTGAGGTTAATACATTTCAAAGTACTTTAGGTGAAGTTGTTAGCAACCGATGAAATTATTTCATGATTAAGTAATTAATTAAGGAGACAAAATGAGAAGCGTGCTATAAGGATAGGTGAAGTCACATTTATTCCGTTGTAATAATAGACCGAATGATATCTGTATAATATTTTGATGGAAATATTTGAAAAATATGTAATAGATGAGCGATTGATAGGTAGAGGAAGAATGAAGTTATGGTCAGAATGGCCGAGTGGTCTAAGGCGCCAGACTTAAGATAGGATATATTAGCAAATGATGGAGATTTCTGGTCCACCAAGGTGGTCGTGGGTTCGAATCCCACTTATGACAAAAGTATTTTAATTTTTTTCCAAAAAAATAATCAACCACTGTATGAAACATGCAAAATGAAAAGCCATGTATCCTCAATGGAGTATGTGAAAGAAAAAGAGGTAATCCTTGACATCCAAAAAAAAAATTGGAAACAGTTTAAATTCATTATATATATTGGTAGAAAGCAAGGGGAATCCAATAAGTTTGTCAAAACCTTCAATGGATCATTTATTTGTAGCTTTTAAAAGCCTTCATATCTACAAACCCTTCGTGTATTCAAGTTTCATGCGCTTCATCCATCGACATTATTGTATCAGTCTTTCATGTTCATACATGTCCAATTAATGAAAGAGATAGACCTGAACAAAATTTTCCTAATAACGACTCCATTTTCCAGCTTTTTCTGTCGCAAAACGAATTTCATTCACTTTATGCAATTTATACTTTGGTAAAAGGATTTCTTCTCCATTACGTAGAGATAAAATTCTCCCACTTCTTTCAGTTTTAAATTCTATAGAAAACCTTTTCCCACGTCAGTAACCATGACACAAGTGATTGTAATCATCTCCAAAGTTGAAAACTTCAGTAATACACAGGTCGAATCAAATTTCGAACGAAAACGTTAACTGAATCGTTGCATTCGCTGCACAATCATGCATTACACATTGGCCTAAAAGTTGATCTAATATCTATCTATCATTTTCGAAGAACAGCTGAAAGCTGCCCTGGAATTAACCAAAATAAAAATTAAAGCAAATAAATAGGTAACAATTTAGAGTTGTAATAGCTTGAGGTTAATACATTTCAAAGTACTTTAGTTGAAGTTGTTAGCAACCGATGAAATTATTTCATGATTAAGTAATTAATTAAGGAGACAAAATGAGAAGCGTGCTATTAGATTATGTTTCAATGTTTTGCTTCAAGGATAGGTGAAGTCACATTTATTCCGTTGTAATAATAGACCGAATGATATCTGTATAATATTTTGATGGAAATATTTGAAAAATATGTAATAGATGAGCGATTCATAGGTAGAGGAATAATGTAGTTATGGTCAGAATGGCCGAGTGGTCTAAGGCGCCAGACTTAAGATAGGATATATTAACAAATGATGGAGATTTCTGGTCCACCAAGGTGGTCGTGGGTTCGAATCCCACTTCTGACAAAAGTATTTTAATTTTTTTCCTATAACATAATCAACCACTGTATGAAACATGCAGAATGAAAAGACATGTATCCTCAATGGAGTATGTGAAAGAAAAAGAGGTAATCCTTGACATAGAAAAAAATAGGAAACTATTTAAATTGATTATATATTGGTAGGAAGCAAGGGGAATCCAATAAGTTTGTCAAAACCTTCAATGGATCATTTATTTGTATCTTTTTAAAGCCTTCATATCTACAAATCCTTCGTGTATTCAAGTTTCATGCGCTTCATCCATCGACATTATTGTATCAGTCTTTCATGTTCATACATGTCCAATTAATGAAAGAGATAGACCCATTTTCCTAATAACGACCCCATTTTCCAGCTTTTTCTGTCGCAAAACGAATTTCATTCACTTTATGCAATTTATAGTTTGGCAAGAGGATTTCTTCTCCATCACGTAGAGATAAAATTCTCCCACTTCTTTCAGTTTTAAATTCTATAGAAAACCTTTTCCCACGTCAGTAACCATGACACAAGTGATTGTAATCATCTCCAAAGTTGAAAACTTCAGTAATACACAGGTCGAATCAAATTCGAACGAAAACGTTAACTGAATCGTTGCATTCGCTGCACAATCATGCATTACACATTGGCCTAAAAGTTGATCTAATATCTATCTATCATTTTCGAAGAACAGCTGAAAGCTGCCCTGAATTAACCAAAATAAAAATTAAAGCAATTAAGTAGGTAACAATTTAGAGTTGTAATAGCTTGAGGTTAATACATTTCAAAGTACTTTTAGGTGAAGTTGTTAGCAACCGATGAAATTATTTCATGATTAAGTAATTAATTAAGGAGACAAAATGAGAAGCGTGCTATTAGATTATGTTTCAGTGTTTGCTTCAAGGATAGGTGAAGTCACATTTATTCCGTTGTAATAATAGACCGAATGATATCTGTATAATATTTTGATGGAAATATTTGAAAAATATGTAATAGATGAGCGATTGATAGGTAGAGGAAGAATGAAGTTATGGTCAGAATGGCCGAGTGGTCTAAGGCGCCAGACTTAAGATAGGATATATTAGCAAATGATGGAGATTTCTGGTCCACCAAGGTGGTCGTGGGTTCGAATCCCACTTATGACAAAAGTATTTTAATTTTTTTCCAAAAAAATAATCAACCACTGTATGAAACATGCAAAATGAAAAGCCATGTATCCTCAATGGAGTATGTGAAAGAAAAAGAGGTAATCCTTGACATCCAAAAAAAAAATGGAAACAGTTTAAATTCATTATATATATTGGTAGGAAGCAAGCGGAATCCAATAAGTTTGTCAAAACCTTCAATGGATCATTTATTTGTAGCTTTTAAAAGCCTTCATATCTACAAACCCTTCGTGTATTCAAGTTTCATGCGCTTCATCCATCGACATTATTGTATCAGTCTTTCATGTTCATACATGTCCAATTAATGAAAGAGATAGACCTGAACAAAATTTTCCTAATAACGACTCCATTTTCCAGCTTTTTCTGTCGCAAAACGAATTTCATTCACTTTATGCAATTTATAGTTTGGCAAGAGGATTTCTTCTCCATCACGTAGAGATAAAATTCTCCCACTTCTTTCAGTTTTAAATTCTATAGAAAACCTTTTCCCACGTTAGTAACCATGACACAAGTGATTGTAATCATCTCCAAAGTGGAAAACTTCAGTAATACACAGGTCGAATCAAATTCCGAACGAAAACGTTAACTGAATCGTTGCATTCGCAGCACAATCATGCATTACACATTGGCCTAAAAGTTGATCTAATATCTATCTATCATTTTCGAAGAACAGCTGAAAGCTGCCCTGGAATTAACCAAAATATAAATTAAAGCAAATAAATAGGAAACAATTTAGAGTTGTAATAGCTTGAGGTTAATACATTTCAAAGTACTTTAGGTGAAGTTGTTAGCAACCGATGAAATTATTTCATGATTAAGTAATTAATTAAGGAGACAAAATGAGAAGCGTGCTATTAGATTATGTTTCTGTGTTTTGCTTCAAGGATAGGTGAAGTCACATTTATTCCGTTGTAATAATAGACCGAATGATATCTGTATAATATTTTGATGGAAATATTTGAAAAATATGTAATAGATGAGCGATTGATAGGTAGAGGAAGAATGCAGGTATGGTCAGAATGGCCGAGTGGTCTAAGGCGCCAGACTTAAGATAGGATATATTAGCAAAGAATGATGGAGATTTCTGGTCCACAAGGTGGTCGTGGGTTCGAATCCCACTTCTGACAAAAGTATTTTAATTTTTTTCCTAAAACATAATCAACCACTGTATGAAACATGCAGAATGAAAAGACATGTATCCTCAATGGAGTATGTGAAAGAAAAAGAGGTAATCCTTGACATAAAAAAAATAGGAAACACTTTAAATTCATTATATATATTGGTAGAAAGCAAGGGAATCCAATAATTTGTCAAAACCTTCAATGGATCATTTATTTGTAGCTTTAAAAGCCTTCATATCTACAAACCCTTCGTGTATTCAAGTTTCATGCGCTTCATCCATCGACATTATTGTATCAGTCTTTCATGTTCATACATGTCCAATTAATGAAAGAGATAGACCTGAACAAAATTTTCCTATAACGACACCATTTTCCAGCTTTTTCTGTCGCAAAACGAATTTCATTCACTTTATGCAATTTATAGTTTGGCAAGAGGATTTCTTCTCTCCATCACGTAGAGATAAAATTCTCCCACTTCTTTCAGTTTTAAATTCTATAGAAAACCTTTTCCCACGTTAGTAATCATGAGACAAGTGATTGTAATCATCTCCAAAGTGGAAAACTTCAGTAATACACAGGTCGAATCAAATTCCGAACGAAAACGTTAACTGAATCGTTGCATTCGCTGCACAATCATGCATTACACATTGGCCTAAAAGATGATCTAATATCTATCTATCATTTTCGAAGAACAGCTGAAAGCTGCCCTGGAATTAACCAAAATAAAAAGTAAAGCAAATAAATAGGTAACAATTTAGAGTTGTAATAGCTTGAGGTTAATACATTTCAAGTTCTGTTAAGTCCATGATTTATTAAACAAAACAAAAAAAATTCATTGCACGTTTCCTGCGTGAATAAATCTTTTATTTCAGGATTATTAATAACATATCAAATATTCAGATGTTACTTCAGGTGAAGTTGTTAGCAACCGATGAAATTATTTCATGATTAAGTAATTAATTAAGGAGACAAATGAGAAGCGTGCTATAAGGATAGGTGAAGTCACATTTATTCCGTTGTAATAATAGACCGAATGATATCTGTATAATATTTTGATGGAAATATTTGAAAAAAATGTAATAGATGAGCGATTGATAGGTAGAGGAAGAACGAAGTTATGGTCAGAATGGCCGAGCGGTCTAAGGCGCCAGACTTAAGATAGGATATATTAGCAAATGATGAAGATTTCTGGTCCACCAAGGTGGTCGTGGGTTCGAATCCCACTTCTGACAAAAGTATTTTAATTTTTTTCCAAAAAAATAATCAACCACTGTATGAACATGCAGAATGAAAAGACATGTATCCTCAATGGAGTATGTGAAAGAAAAAGAGGTAATCCTTGACATCGAAAAAAAAAATTGGAAACATTTTAAATTCATTATATATATTGGTAGGAAGCAAGGGGAATCCAATAAGCTTGTCAAAACCTTCAATGGATCATTTATTTGTAGCTTTTAAAAGCCTTCATATCTAGAAACCCTTCGTGTATTCAAGTTTCATGCGCTTCATCCATCGACATTATTGTATCAGTCTTTCATGTTCATACATGTCCAATTAATGAAAGAGATAGACCTGAACAAAATTTTCCTAATAACGACCCATTTTCCAGCTTTTTCTGTCGCAAAACGAATTTCATTCACTTTATGCAATTTATAGTTTGGCAAGAGGATTTCTTCTCCATCACGTAGAGATAAAATTCTCCCACTTCTTTCTGTTTTAAATTCTATAGAAAACCTTTTCCCACGTTAGTAACCATGACACAAGTGATTGTAATCATCTCCAAAGTGGAAAACTTCAGTAATACACAGGTCGAATCAAATTCCGAACGAAAACGTTAACTGAATCGTTGCATTCGCTGCACAATCATGCATTACACATTGGCCTAAAAGTTGATCTAATATCTATCTATCATTTTCGAAGAACAGCTGAAAGCTGACCTGGAATTAACCAAAATATAAATTAAAGCAATTCAGAGCAGGTAACAATTTAGAGTTGTAATAGCTTGAGGTTAATACATTTCAGAGTTCTTTAGGTGAAGTTGTTAGCAACCGATGAAATTATTTCATGATTAAGTAATTAATTAAGGAGACAAAATGAGAAGCGTGCTATTAGATTATGTTTCAGTGTTTTGCTTCAAGGATAGGTGAAGTCACATTTATTCCGTTGTAATAATAGACCGAATGATATCTGTATAATATTTTGATGGAAATATTTGAAAAATATGTAATAGATGAGCGATTCATAGGTAGAGGAATAATGACGTTATAGTCAGAATGGCCGAGTGGTCTAAGGCGCCAGACTCAAGAGTAGGTTTAAATATTCATTTGCTGCAAAGGGAAATATTTCGAACTTCTGTGTACCCCTAATTTCTAAAACGAAATGGTATACGTGTATATTGTACGTTTCATCTTGAATTAATCAGGTATTTCACGTTTATCAATACAATGTCATATATATCGGTAAAACATTAGGTCATTGGTTACTATCCGAAATATAATGTCATATTCGAATATTAATTAAGAAACAAAATTAAATGATTGCTATAAGATTATGATTCTATGTTGACCTACAGCAACAATGGAAGTAAAATTTGTTCCGTTTTAATAAAACAAGAAATATTTCAGTGTAAGATTTGGCCGGATAATTGGTGACAAATGCAATGGTTGAAGCATTTAGAGTTAACCAATAAACATCGTACTGGTCAGAATGGCCGAGCGGTCTAAGGCGCCAGACTCAAGAGTAGGTTAAGTTTGTTTGAAAATGCGAGAGATTTCTGGTCCACGTAGGTGGTCGTGGGTTCAAATCCCACTTCTGACAAATGAAATATCATTTTTATCCCCAAAAATTATACATCATCTATATAAAATTTAAAGCAAGATGCAGCCTTTATCGTCATTAATATCATTCATCACGAGATATTTTTATATTCGTTTGTAAATAATAGGGTACTGTTGAATTCATATATATATATAAATAAGAAAGAAGATTCTTCTAATAAGATCATCAAAACCTGCAAGGATTATTCTTGTGTACGTATTAATAGCCTTTAAATCCACAAATCCTTCTTGTATTTAAATTAGTTTCACGTTATTCATCGACCTTAACCGATCATTCTTGGCTATTATTTCTTGTCCAATCTATAGATCAGGCATACCTAAACAGAATTTCCTTAATGACGATCCGATTTATTCCAACACTTAAAAACCGTCGAAATTCAGAGTTTAACCACAGGATTTCATCACCATCTCAAAAGAAAATTTCTCAAACTTAATCTGTTATTTCTAGTCAACGAAACCTTTTTCCTTGAGGACAATTCAGTGATTGTATGGAGCCCAAAACAGGAAAATTACAAATAATAACGAGACAGGGCAAAGGAATCCAATCACCATTCCATACGTTCTATCAATCGCTGAATTCCATGCACAATGATATTTTACATATAAGGGGAAAAGCTGCTCTAATATCTATCGAGGATTTCACCAGATTTGCAAATAATTTCTAACAAATTATGTCTGAAAATTAATGCCGTTCAGTAGATAATATTTTAAATATTCTTTTGCTGCAAAGGGAAATATTTCGAACTTCTGTGTACCCCTGATTTCTAAAACGAAATGGTATACGTGTATATTGTACGTTTCATCTTGAATTAATCAGGTATTTCACGTTTATCAATACAATGTCATATATATCGGTAAAACATTAGGTCATTGGTTACTATCCGAAAAATAATGTCATATTCGAATATTTAATTAAGAAGACAAAATTAAATGATTGCTATAAGATTATGATTCTATGTTGACCTACAGCAACAATGGAAGTAAAATTTCTTCTGTTTTAATAAAACAAGAAATATTTCAGTGAGAAGATTTGGCCGGATAATTGGTGACAAATGCAATGGTTGAAGCATTTAGAGTTAACCAATAAACATCGTACTGGTCAGAATGGCCGAGCGGTCTAAGGCGCCAGACTCAAGAGTAGGTTATGATTGTTTGTAAATGCTAGAGATTTCTGGTCCACGTAGGTTGTCGTGGGTTCAAATCCCACTTCTGACAAATGAAATATCATTTTTATCCCCAAAAATTATACATCATCTATATAAAATTTAAAGCAAGATGCAGCCTTTATCGTCATTAATATCATTCATCACGAGATATTTATATATTCGTTTGTAAATAATAGGGTACTGTTGAATTAATATATATATATAAGAAAGAAGATTCTTCTAATAAGATCATCAAAACCCGCAAGGATTAATCTTGTGTACGTATTAATAGCCTTTAAATCCACAAATCCTTCTTGTATTTAAATTAGTTTCACGTTATTCATCGACCTTAACCGATCATTCTTGGCTATTATTTCTTGTCCAATCTATAGATCAGGCATACCTAAACAGAATTTCCTTAATGACGATCCGATTCATTCCAAGACTTAAAAAACCGTCGAAATTCAGAGTTTAACCACAGGATTTCATCACCATCTCAAAAGAAAAATTTCTCAAACTTAATCTGTTATTTCTAGTCAACGAAACCTTTTTCCTTGAGGACAATTCAGTGTTTGTATGGAGCCCAAAACAGGAAAATTACAAATAATACCGAGACAGGGCAAACGAATCCAATCACCATTCCATACGTTCTATCAATCGCTGAATTCCATGCACAGTGATATTTTACATATAAGGGGAAAAGCTGCTCTAATATTTATCGATGATTTCACCAGATTTGCAAATAATTTCTAACAAATTATGTCTGAAAATTAATGCCGTTCAATAGATAATATTTTAAATATTCATTTTCTGCAGAGGGAAAAATTTCGAACTTCTGTGTACCCCTGATTTCTAAAACGAAATGGTATACGTGTATATTGTACGTTTCATCTTGAATTAATCAGGTATTTCACGTTTATCAATACAATGTCATATATATCGGTAAAACATTAGGTCATTGGTTACTATCCGAAAAATAATGTCATATTCGAATATTTAATTAAGAAGACAAAATTAAATGATTGCTATAAGATTATGATTCTATGTTGACCTACAGCAACAATGGAAGTAAAATTTGTTCCGTTTTAATAAAACAAGAAATATTTCAGTGTAAGATTTGGCCGGATAATTGGTGACAAATGCAATGGTTGAAGCATTTAGAGTTAACCAATAAACATCGTACTGGTCAGAATGGCCGAGCGGTCTAAGGCGCCAGACTCAAGAGTAGGTTAAGTTTGTTTGAAATGCGAGAGATTTCTGGTCCACGTAGGTGGTCGTGGGTTCAAATCCCACTTCTGACAAATGAAATATCATTTTTATCCCCAAAATTATACATCATCTATATAAAATTTAAAGCAAGATGCAGCCTTTATCGTCATTAATATCATTCATCACGAGATATTTTTATATTCGTTTATAAATAATAGGGTACTGTTGAATTAATATATATATAAGAAAGAAGATTCTTCTAATAAGATCATCAAAACCTGCAAGGATTATTCTTGTGTACGTATTAATAGCCTTTAAATCCACAAATCCTTCTTGTATTTAAATTAGTTTCACGTTATTCATCGACCTTAACCGATCATTCTTGGCTATTATTTCTTGTCCAATCTATAGATCAGGCATACCTAAACAGAATTTCCTTAATGACGATCCGATTTATTCCAAGACTTAAAAAACCGTCGAAATTCAGAGTTTAACCACAGGATTTCATCACCATCTCAAAAGAAAAATTTCTCAAACTTAATCTGTTATTTCTAGTCAACGAAACCTTTTTCCTTGAGGACAATTCAGTGTTGTATGGAGCCCAAAACAGGAAAATTACAAATAATACCGAGACAGGGAAAACGAATCCAATCACCATTCCATACGTTCTATCAATCGCTGAATTCCATGCACAATGATATTTTACATATAAGGGGAAAAGCTGCTCTAATATCTATCGAGGATTTCACCAGATTTGCAAATAATTTCTAACAAATTATGTCTGAAAATTAATGCCGTTCAGTAGATAATATTTTAAATATTCATTTGCTGCAAAGGGAAATATTTCGAACTTCTGTGTACCCCTGATTTCTAAAACGAAATGGTATACGTGTATATTGTACGTTTCATCTTGAATTAATCAGGTATTTCACGTTTATCAATACAATGTCATATATATCGGTAAAACATTAGGTCATTGGTTACTATCCGTAAATAATGTCATATTCGAATATTTAATTAAGAAGACAAAATTAAATGATTGCTATAAGATTATGATTCTATGTTGACCTACAGCAACAATGGAAGTAAAATTTGTTCCGTTTTAATAAAACAAGAAATATTTCAGTGTAAGATTTGGCCGGATAATTGGTGACAAATGCAATGGTTGAAGCATTTAGAGTTAACCAATAAACATCGTACTGGTCAGAATGGCCGAGCGGTCTAAGGCGCCAGACTCAAGAGTAGGTTAAGTTTGTTTGAAAATGCGAGAGATTTCTGGTCCACGTAGGTGGTCGTGGGTTCAAATCCCACTTCTGACAAATGAAATATCATTTTTATCCCCAAAAATTATACATCATCTATATAAAATTTAAAGCAAGATGCAGCCTTTATCGTCATTAATATCATTCATCACGAGATATTTTTATATTCGTTTGTAAATAATAGGGTACTGTTGAATTCATATATATAATAAATAGAAAGAAGATTCTTCTAATAAGATCATCAAAACCTGCAAGGATTATTCTTGTGTACGTATTAATAGCCTTTAAATCCACCAAATCCTTCTTGTATTTAAATTAGTTTCACGTTATTCATCGACCTTAATCGATCATTCTTGGCTATTATTTCTTGTCCAATCTATAGATCAGGCATACCTAAACAGAATTTCCTTAATGACGATCCGATTTATTCCAACACTTAAAAAACCGTCGAAATTCAGAGTTTAACCACAGGATTTCATCACCATCTCAAAAGAAAAATTTCTCAAACTTAATCTGTTATTTCTAGTCAACGAAACCTTTTTCCTTGAGGACAATTCAGTGATTGTATGGAGCCCAAAACAGGAAAATTACAAATAATACCGAGACAGGGCAAACGAATCCAATCACCATTCCATACGTTCTATCAATCGCTGAATTCCATGCACAATGATATTTTACATATAAGGGGAAAAGCTGCTCTAATATCTATCGAGGATTTCCCCAGATTTGCAAATAATTTCTAACAAATTATGTCTGAAAATTAATGCCGTTCAGTAGATAATATTTTAAATATTCATTTGCTGCAAAGGGAAATATTTCGAACTTCTGTGTACCCCTGATTTCTAAAACGAAATGGTATACGTGTATATTGTACGTTTCATCTTGAATTAATCAGGTATTTCACGTTTATCAATACAATGTCATATATATCGGTAAAACATTAGGTCATTGGTTACTATCCGAAAAATAATGTCATATTCGAATATTTAATTAAGAAGACAAAATTAAATGATTGCTATAAGATTATGATTCTATGTTGACCTACAGCAACAATGGAAGTAAAATTTGTTCCGTTTTTATAAAACAAGAAATATTTCAGTGTAAGATTTGGCCGGATAATTGGTGACAAATGCAATGGTTGAAGCATTTAGAGTTAACCAATAAACATCGTACTGGTCAGAATGGCCGAGCGGTCTAAGGCGCCAGACTCAAGAGTAGGTTAAGATTGTTTGTAAAATGCGAGAGATTTCTGGTCCACGTAGGTTGTCGTGGGTTCAAATCCCACTTCTGACAAATGAATATCATTTTTATCCCAAAAATTATACATCATCTATATAAAATTTAAAGCAAGTGCAGCCTTTATCGTCATTTAATATCATTCATTCATCACAGATATTTAATATTCGTTTTAATAATAGGGTAACTGTTTGAATA
>JACATO010002255.1:0-20655 GCA_018389105.1 Nautilus pompilius
GTGTGGGAGAAGATGACGTAAGTAGAAAGAGATGGAGAGAGAGATGACGTAAGTAGAGAGAAGGATGACTAAGTAGAGAGAGAGGAGAGATGAAGTAAGTAGCGAGAGAGAGAGATGACGTCGTAGAGCGAGAGAGAGCGAGCTGAGTCCGTAGACAGAGATGGAGCGAGAGAGATGACGTAAGTAGTGAGAGAGATGACGTAAGTAGAAAGAGATTGAGCGCGCGATGACGTAAGTAGAGAGAGAGCTGACGTAAGTCATGAGAGAGATGACGTACGTAGCAGGCGGGTGGTGGAGAGCGAGATGAGTGTAGACGTAAGTAGTGAGAGAGAGGGCGAGAGGGAGAGAGATGCCGTAAGTAGAAGGAGTGGGGAGCGAACTGAGCGAGAGGCGAGAGCGAGAGAGAGGAGAGAGGGTGAGGGACCTCAGTACAGAGGAGAGAGAAAGATCTATATTCTCTATCTCTAGTCTTCTCTCCTCTCTATCTGACGTCCGTCCAGAGAGAGCTATGCCTGATGATGATGAGAGAGAGAGAGAGAGAGCGCCGAGCAGGAGAGCGAGAGAGAGAGAGCGCCGCCTGTGTAAAAAACAATAAATTGCTTCTCCGATTTAAAAAAAATGGAGTTATGCAGTCTTAGACGAAATGTGAAGTCAGTCCCCTTTTGGACCCGTTCTCCCCCCTGTCAGCAATTTTAGCAGATGGAAGCAGGTAAGCAGAGGTGTTCGGACGCCCCATAAGTGATGGATACCGTCAGGCGGTCGGTGCCCGAGTTAACAAAAACCGAGATTTTGCTCAATTTTTTTTTTAAATGCCTAAACCGGAACCGCGGATTCGCAGCCAAAGACCCGATTTTCCGTTAAACGAAACAAAATAGGGCAGATATTTCAATCAAAACTGCAGGGGGAAAAGACAAATATATTTCGCAACAAGCCACAGACAACTTCTAATAGTAAATCAAGATATCTGCCCAACAGCAAAATTTAGAAAATACCTGTTAACTTTTTTTTTTTAAAGTACACTAACACCAAAATTAAATGACGCTGCTATAATTGTTGACAAGGCTACGGGTGGGTAGATATCGGGAGCATTTCTAAAACAGTCCACCGTAGGAATGTATAGGCCCGGGTGTGGTTAAAGCCGTGAGCATGACACCCACTCCCAACAACAGAGTCCTCCCGCTGGAGAAAGATCCGGACCAATTCCTGAGACGTTTAAGACAGCATCCGGTGTGGACATCGAGAAAGATCGGCCCGCGCTGACTCTTCCCGCTTCTGTCTCGCACGTCAGATTAACCCATACCCGACACTGAACAATGCCCACGAGTGACGATTCGGGACAGGAACAGCCAAACGAGGCGAACAAACAAAACAACAAGAAAAATTCTCATTTATGAAGAGCGGAGATCCAACCCCTGGCCACCGCGCCCAAGAGGGAATAAGAATTCACCTGGGTTCGTCTCTTTCAAAGCGGTCGGCCGGCATCATCGGTAAAGACACAGTAACGAAGCGCATCCCGAGAAAGACGGTGCTGTGCCCTCTTGCGGACACGGGAACGCTTTTGGACGGACTCCGCCAGGACCGCTCCACACGGAGAATCAGCTGACGCGTCCGTTAAGTTTAACGGAACCACGTGGGCGGGCGCGAGACGGAGTACGTAGATGCCGTAAATCGGCCCGGTCGCGAGTCGTTGGAGGGGGCCGCGTGGTCACGTGACGGCCGGGAGGGTAGGGGTCGAGAAGGCGCAGGGTCCCATCGAAGAAAGGGGTTCCGGAAACTAGACACGTTCGGGACGATCGCCTTTAAGGTGCCTCCCACCACCCCTGCTAACTTGCGCAAAGGGTCAGTTATCTACTAATATGTTGTCGCACAGTCGCATCGGAAACGAGCCGGGGGTTTACTTAACCGGCCTGTTGTGGATTCGTTGCCAGGGAAACGTATCTGAAAGCGTGGAAAGCATTTAGCGTTTACTGAAAGGAAAGCCAGCCAAATGAAAAAGACAAATGCCGATGGCCTCGACTGTGTCACTGCGGGTACATACCGGAAAGGATTGTTGTCACAGAAACTACGGAGATAAAATGAATTGGCGAGGCTCCGCCGCCACCTGGCGGTGTAATGATCAAAGGTTTCTTTCCGGCAGAGACTTTACCACGATCGCGGAATTTAACAACAACCAAAGTTAGTGCGTTATGGGGGCAAATAAAAGGGCAAGAGAGGAAGCAGATATTCGTCATTACGATTTTTTTTTTTTTTTTTTTGCCTTCAGCAGCTTCCCTATGTTTTATTTCGTTAATTAAAGATTCTGTTAGTTAAATAAATGCATATAATAAATTACCCTAGTACTTTTGGGAAAGGAAGTCATCGAGAACCAGTGCGGTCGAATCTCTGTCGAAGTCGTGACAAGCGCAAAAACCCTACGGGAAGCTAGCGGAAGTTCCGGAATACCAATGGTTATCTGTATGCCATCAAATTCTTATAATGGAAAGATATTCCGTGTTAAGGACGCCATACGTGTTGGAATGGTGCGGAGCCAGACGATAAAAACCCGCAGCTGACACAGAAACGTCGAAAATCTGTCTAGGGAATTATAAATTTAAATTAAAGGTAATTTGAGATAGTAGAGATGATTAAGTGCTTGTGAAAGGGGGCAGAGAGAGAGAGAGAGAGAGAGAGAGAGAGAGAGAGAGAGAGAGAGGAGAGATGGAGAGAGAGAGAGATGGAGAGAGATGGAAGAGATGGAGAGAGAGAGAGATGGAGAAGAGAGAGATGGAGAGAGATGGAGAGAGATGAGAGAGAGAGAGATGGAGAGAGAGAGAGAGAGACGGGTGTATTAATATTATTAATAATGAATGTTTGTCGCAGATTGGCCCGCCAGAGGTGTAACGGAAAAACAAGAGAAATACGCTTAGCAAACGCCGCATTATGCGCACCTGTTGCAGAATGTCTCTTTGCAGTCTATTTATCACACCTGTCGAAAAGGGGAGATGCAAAGTCCGTAGACAGAGCGCAGCGGGCGAGACACTTTGTGGTTTCGGATTGCATGTTCGTGAATAGTTTATTCATATTTTATTTTGAATGGTCATCTTTTTTTTTTAAAAAAAGTGAGTCGTTTTGGGAAAGCCTCAGGGTAGTTCTGCGAAAATCTTTGGTGTTGTCGGTGTAGTGCTATTTTAACCGGTCAGTGCTGGGCTTCGAGATCTGTTCGGAATAAACTCGAATAAGATCAGAAACCACGTCATGCCGTCGGCTGTGTTGGGGGCGGACAGGAAGTGGCGGGAAGCCCTCTCGCCACCCACCCCGGCTGGCGTCATCAGTAATGCCTCGATGCTTCGGTAGCAGTAACCATTGGCGGGCGGAAGTGGTTTGGCAGACGCTAAACCCTTATGTGAGCTGTCTTGTGTAACAATTCCACTGGGCGAGCATTCCGTAAGCTGGTACCATACGTTCGCCGTACACGGTTATCCTGAGTTGACTGTCAGATTAAGAACCGCGTAGTTCCTTCACTAAGAAGCAGTTACAATAGAAAATACGGCGATTATTCGAATCGCAGTCCGGATCGACTGCGTTTTTTTTGGTTAACCCTTCCCCAGACATGGGTTCTTTCCTTTCTCTCTTCTTCGCCAGCTGGTCTTTCCCCCACATCTGAAATGAGCCCCCCCTTCCTACCACCCCCGGCGAATTCAGAAGTGTCGGAGCCTAACGTGGCGAAAGACAGCCAACGTTCTCTAGCAGATAACTGCAGCGATTTTCCGCCAGGGCTGTGTCCCATGCAGAGAGGCCAACCCCCCACTGCAGAGACCGGCGTACGGCACAAACGCTTGCAACACCCCCCCCCTGTGCTAGTTGTTGCTTTTTTTTTATATTAGCGTGGGTGCGTGAACGGTCCACGTTGAAACGTCTCCTCGCCGCCAACGGGTTAAAGGGGAAAACCTGCCGCTGGCCCGCCATCGCTTAACTCGTCCGTCAGAAGACGACTTCGCTGTGACGTCTCGCAATAAATTATATTTCCCGTTAGCCAGCTCAGCGTCCTCGCGGTAATCGAAGATCGATATGAGCCTGGTATTTGGATGTAGCTGAATTATGGTCACCGCTTGTATATTTTGGTTGACGGCGTCAAGTGATGAAAGAAAATGTCGCTGAATTAATGCTGATTAAATTCCATTTTTTGTTCGGCAAACAAAGCCAGCATATTTCAGATTTCCGCACTGATTTATGAACGGTTTTTGTTTTGGTTTCAATGCGTCCTCCAGATGTCGCAGCCCGCTGTTCGGCTCGAGATGGCGCTCGTGTCGATCTAAGAAATTTTAACGCATTCTAGTGTTTCTCCTGTACTTTCTTTTCTGTTTTTTTTTTTTTAAAAGGAAGAATACCAGTGTTTAAAAATAGAGGGGCCCGTCCGGTGGGTTCCCGGGTACTTGCGATGAAAGGAGCCGGCGGTTCTCACCTCGGCCACCGCGCCCAGGTAACTAGCTCTTTCGGTCGTCCCCGAGGCTGCTGTGAGATGTCCTTAGACCGCCGGAAGAGCAGTGGTTCGCCAAGAAGAAGAATAACAGGGGAGACAACAACGGATGATACAGATGTTAGTACAAGCGCGAAATGTAGAAGAAAAACAACAACAGCAAACTCGTATAGTTATGCTACGGCTTTCTCTGCGACCCACTGGCATAAATGTGAAACAGCAGCTCGGCGAGTATTTCTCGCTGTCTGCATCTTAAAAAAGGGTAAAATATTTCATTTAGTGCGAAATGAAGCGTTGGAAAACCATTTCTGCAAGTGTTGTTCATAAAATATCCGGTTCCTAGACTAAGGGAAATTATTAAATTGTTTGTGACTTCGCGTGTTAATGTACTTCTGTGATCGTCATAAAAAAAACATACGAGAGTTCATTATCACATCCTTTTACCGAAGGTGGTGTGAGAAAAAATATTAACGCGTTCGAAAACTGCGGAAGATGTCTTTTTTTTTTAAAAAAAAAAGAAATGAAAACTGAAGATTTTTTCTAACTTTAAAAAAAATTTTTTTTTAATTTTATTTCGCAAGAGACTTTTTCCCGCTATCCACCGCACTTAGTCGCGCGAAGTTTTCTAACCTTGACCTTTGCCCGCCGTAATTCACTTTTAGACGAACGTCAATTACCATGGGATTTCCTCTAAGGCCGAAGGAGACTTCGGACCTGTCTGCCCGAATTCTGAGAGAGAGAGAGAGAGAGAGAGAGAGAGATGGGAGAGAGAGAGTGAGAGAGAGAGAGAGAGAGGGGGCTGGCGATGAAGCAGCCTTTCCGATCTCCTCCTGAGAGGATTCATTCATCGAAGGCATTCATTTTAATGAATAAACAACACTTCGACCTCTGCCAGTCGACTGCTACATCCCAGCTGGGACGTGGCGCTTGTAATAAGCGCAGGAGGAGGAGAGGTGGCGCCATCTATCTACTGCACTTTGTTGGATGGTCCGTCGATATATTAAGCCTAATACGGCTGTCCGAGGGAGTTCCTTATACGCCCACCCACAAAGGCTCGATGGGCGGTG
The DNA here is from genome assembly GCA_018389105.1 of Nautilus pompilius. Taxonomy (NCBI): domain Eukaryota; kingdom Metazoa; phylum Mollusca; class Cephalopoda; order Nautilida; family Nautilidae; genus Nautilus; species Nautilus pompilius. The sequence goes on from JACATO010002255.1 coordinate 5,524, forward strand.
AGACCGAACGGAGAATGGCGCCGATAAAACTGGTATTTATTGGTAATTTCAATGCGATTAGCAGACCGGTGGGGGGATCATCAATCTTGAAGAGAGAAGCTGCCGTGTGTTAATCTACGGGGTTTAATTTAGATAAGCGAGTCTGTTTGTTTCGGGAATTTCACCAGTGACGCGAAGGTGTTCTTGGAGGGAAACAGCGCCGGTACACGTACAAGCCGAGAGCTAATAAACAAAGGAACAGAAACAATGTGCGTTTAGGGGAGGCTGCGTTTCTGTTGTTGTTTTTTTAATATTTTTTTTAGAGTTTGAAACATCTGTAGCATCGAGATCACGTCGTCGTCAACTTGTTATCCCGCATCGCAACGTAAAATAGGCGGATCGCCAGGGACCCAGCATACATATCCCGTTGTGCGCTTATTGCGGCCAATACGGTATAAGCCGCACTTCAGCGCTGACGATACACAGTTTTGGCTGAAGAGCGGGTTGTGTAAGAGTCATAAATATCCGTGCATAGGTTCGAGCCGTTGAACGAGATAAAAGGAAATCCCGTTAAATTTTTTTTTGTGGTTAATTCGCGAAAATCTCGCCTGTGCTCTAGAGCCAGGATTTATTGGAAGCATTTGCAATAACATCGTTAATCCGCATGGCAAGAAAAGGAAAAAACAAAATTTGTGGGAAAATTCAATGTCGAGCTGTGGGACGGGACAGCTGATTTATTAACCGAAATTTTGCCTCCTAGAGCGTGCTGATGATGTTGCTCTACTGGAGGTTAAAACCACACGAGAGTTTGAGAACCGATGGTTTCCGTCCTCCCACCCTCCCAACTCCCAGAAGTCAAATGGCGTCGCCTTCCGGCCGGGTTCCTTCTTAACGTCTCTTGCATACACGCTACAGGAAACATTCACTGGGTGTAAAGTTTAACGTAATCTGTCGTTTTCCTTTTTCGTGAAGACTGTTCCCCCCCAACATTTATTTCAAAACAGTTCAATTTGCCCGCTCGCAGTGGCGGGGTCGGGATCGGATCGGGGGGGTTCGATCCCGGGTCCTCGCGCGTGTCGGGTATGGATGGCGTCGGACATTCAAAATGGCGGGAATGCCGTCAGAGTGTTTTCGAACCTCGTCAGTCGCCAGGAAGTAGTCGTCGTGTTTGGGCGAGTATTTCATTCTGGCCGAGCTTGAATTAGCGATGAAAAACAATATCTTTGTGATTTTAAAAAAAAAAAATGGGCGTCGCTGCGACTACGGTGATCATCTACCTTTCTGTACTCTGTGAGTCGTCGGGCGTCCACTCACTGGGATGTCGCTAGACTTTTCGCTCGGCGAATTAAACGGAGAACTCGATGGAGCTTAAGCGAGTTCAAAACTGTTGGAAGATGGGGTTCGTGCGGTTAACGTGCTGCCCACCAAACAACTAAAGGAATTGAATATATCGGCAAAATCTGGTGAGAGAGAGAGAGGAGAGAGAGAGAAGAGAGAGAGAGAGAGAGAGAGAGAGAGAGAGAGAGAGAGAGAGAAGAGAGAGAGAGAGAGAGAAAGAAAGAGATGGGGGAGAGAGAGTGGGGAAGAGAGAGAGAGAGAGAGAGAGAGGAGAGAGAGATAGAGAGATCAAGAGAGAGAGAAGAAAGATATGGAGAGAGATGGGGGGAGAGAGCCAGAGAGAGAGAGGAATATATCGAGCAGAGAGTGAGCTCAGGAGATTTGCTCGGAAGGAGCCAGAGAGAGAGAGGCTCTCTCGATATCGAGCAGATGTTTCGTATTGCTCTAGAGAGAGAGCACAGCCCTTCTCCTCTCATAATTTCTTCTAGGCCGCCCCAGGAGAAATCTCCGTATATTCAATTGTTTCATTGAGTAATATCGTCTCTATTAGCTGTACTTGTCGGAAATCTATTCCAATCATTAACAATTCCTACTATATACCTAATGCATATAAAAGCCAATTGTCTTCCCATCCTTTGATAACTCTGCTGACGTCATCGTGTGTGTTTGATGACGTCATATCTGTATGTGTACGAGGCTGATTGTGAAAGGGTTATTGGACAGTTCTGTAGATGCTGAGATTTTAACTGGGAATAACAACGATAAGCGATTTTTTTCTTCCGACGGTTTCCGTTATCTCCATCTTTTGTTATAACGGAGAATAAATCGCGAGGACAGACAGTATTTCTACCGGAAGCAGTGCTTGTTCACCGACAGCTGTAAGTTGCCTGGACACGAACAGGATTTAAAATAACATAATTGAAGATATTTGTTGTTGAGAATAAGAACCGAGGAAAATTATTAAAAAAATGAGAAATGTGATAACCCACGAAATCTTCGAAAGGGGAAGGGTGGGCCGTTTTGAATTTCATTTTCCCTTTGGCTCATCTCTCGTTGATGCCTTTCCCAATATAGCTGTCCATCCCCACATTTCTGATGGGCAAGCACACTAGTATGCATAAGAGTCTGTGTGTGTATATCTAACTGCTAGAATCTTAGTTAATTTATAATTACGATCTCTGGTTTTAGTTACAGTAAATGGAACTCCAACATAACCGTAAAAAAAAGAGAGAGAAACTGTCATGTTTGAGATTTACTCCGGCATGCTTCGTTCGATTCTTCTACACCGCTTCTGAGCCGAGGTGATCAGTTATTTGGTTTCCACGAAGATGAAGTACCCGACAAATGGCGATACAAGAGAAGATGAATGCTTGAGTAATTGATCAGACAGAGATTTTATACAAGTAAGAACGGTTCGTGGAGGAACGATTGGTTGGCAGTTTGTGGGTGTGTGGTGACAATCTGTGGCTGTAACATGACACGGGCACAGGAAATGTGAATATGATTCTCAAATCGTCAGGAACACGAAGATGGCTTGCGAAATTTTTAAAACATTAACATATTTCGCCTGAATTCATCAAGTCCTTCACATTTGTCTGCACTGCGAATAGTGAGGACGTTTGGAGGAAACCCGGCTGATGCATCCTCGCCGTTGTTGTTGTGGTATCCGGTTCCAGAGTTCCGCTCAGACCTCCCTGGCTGGCATGTTACCTCGCGACACCAACGTCTGGAAACCGGCTCCATACTAAACCGAGCGTCGGTTTGTTCGCGGTACTCCTGTTTCCTCCCATTTTTGGGTACACGAGGTTGGAGTACGACTGGCCCGTGACCTTGACCGCCGGTCGAAAGATCCTTAACCGTACCCGAGTGACTCGACCGGTCACCAAGGCTGATGCCACACCCCGTCCTTCGAGACCTACTTCCTTCTATCCCGCTGCTGGGGGAACCTGGACGTCAGGACAAGCACCCACCTTTGTTTCCCCGCCATAAATATTCGGGAAAGAACCCTGGTACTACAAAGTTATATGTATATTAAAGCGCGTGTTCGTGTATCAGATTTTTTAAGACGATATTCGGACAGTAAAGGGGGTAAGGAAGTGAACAGCGGTTTGGAATTAGGGAAACATAAGAAGTAGGCCGTCCACGGCGCGAGGTGCGGGAAATAATGGTTATGGAAATCGAGAAGTTGGCCGTGTGGCCATAAAACCGGAGCGGAGAATCCATTACCCTCCCGTTGTCCGGCACAAAGCCGTATAAAACTGCCGTTTAGAAATCGGAAGAGAAAGGCGATTTCGTTCCACGTCATCGTTTACAAGGCGGTTTCTCCTCAGCCGGACACCGGGTCCCGAAATTCTGTCCGAAAATTCGAGAAACTCGATCCAGCCTTCCATGAATTTTGTGTCAATGAATAAATAAACGTTGGAGGAGGGGGGGGGAGGAGGTTTGTTGTTTTGTTGTTGTTTTTTTCTTTCTCCAAAACTTAAATTTATTTTAAAAAAAAGAAAGAAAAAAACGTTTAATAGAAAATTCAAATTCGTACCGAAGACTTCCTTCTACGGTGCGACTCCGTGAAATTTTTAGAGCAATTTACTACCATGGCAACCACCAGTAGTTGTTCGACTTTTAACTAGAAATTTAACAGTGAATAAATAATTAATCAAATAGTAATGCAAAGTAAGGTTTTCAAGCAAACTCGGCGTTTGATTGCTGGAGCCTTTACAAAATATTATATATATATATAAATGTTTGAATTTTTATGTATAAAGACAGTTTAAATTAAATCCGGCTGGAACAGAACCGTCGTCATGGCTCCCGGGAGGGGCTTCATTTGAACGTACCTAGTAGTAGTATACAGTACTTTAAATTTCGCATCATTTCTGCTCTAATTTTAGGTCATTTGTTACATTTTACCAAAAGCTTTGTGGACCCAGTTTAGGGACTTAATAGAACTTTTGAGGCGAACTATCACGATATCCCAAATGTAGGAAAGCTCTCTCTCTGTACTAACGTCATCTCTCTCTGTACGAACTCATCTCTCTCTGTACTAACGTCATCGCTCTCTGTACTAACGTCATCGCTCTCTGTACTGACGTAATCTCTCTCTCTCTCTTTCTCTGTACTGACGTCATCTCTCTCTGTACTGACGTCATCATTTCTCTCTCCATCTCTTTCCCTTTCTCTGTACTGACGTCATCTCTCTTAATCATTCTCCCTCTCTCTCTCTGTACTGACGTCATCTCCATCTCTCTCTTCATTATTCTACAGTTTTATCTTAGAAGTCTTTCCTTTCCTAGTCTTCCTTAGTCTTTCCGTCATTACTTTACTAACAGAGCAGTTTATTTCAAAATCGTACCAGAGCCGTCTATATTCTTGCGGTAAAAAAAAAAAAAAAAAACATGACAACCCATAGTTTGTTTTTTTGTTAGAACCAACACTAAAAGGCAGCTGCCCGACTGGCACCCGAGCAGCTAATAAATCCGTCACCTAGGTGTGCAAAGCTCCCGCCTCCTAACACTTTCTCAGTCTCGGCGCAACAGCAGAGATGAAGTTATCAATGCATCTACCTCGTCTGGGGTTTCTCTTCCCATCCTTATTCTCTCCTTAGATCTTTAAACCAATAAGACGGCGAGCAGACAGACAGCCTGAGTAATTCCGATAAAGGTACATCCAGATATTAAAGCGCGCACAGGCAAGGACCGTTTCCACAGTCGTAGCTGAAATTGGTTCGTTACCCCTAAATCTCCCTAATCTCTAATCGGTAGAAGTCGAATTAAACCGGATGAGTTTTCCATAACGAAAACGTTATATGCTAGCGTACTGAGGGCACGCCGCCTTGCAGGTTCCCTACATACTTAATGGGAGTTGTGAAAGGGGACAAATCCAGCGGCTAAAATACTCGATTCCCTAAAGACTGTAGTTATAAATCAGGACGACAGGTGGGGGTTCGAACAGAAGTCTTCAGAAGCAGGCACTTTTACATGAGAGGGGGGTCTCACAGGCGCAGACAGCCTCGACCCGGAGCAGCATAGATTTGACCCTGTTGCCGTTACTTCCGGGGTGGTGCAAAACTGTCTGGCCCCCGACTGGGCGATGTTTTACCATGACACAGCTCGCGCGCTCTCTAGCGCGTGTTTTCCCCCTATTTTTTAAAAAAAAAACAAAACAAAAAACACCATTATTCGGGTCGTGTACTCGAAATATTGGCGCTGTAATAATTTCAGACTGTCTACAGTGGGAAGGGGTTTAGGGGAGGAGGGGCTGGGGCGGCGATGTCTGTATGACTTTATCTGTCCTCCCGCTGGAAAGTGGAGACGGTCCCCTGTGCGACTTATAAACGCGTCCGCGTAAAATGTATTGCACGGTTGTTTCGAAATCTCGGCCCCTTTTCTGCTGCGCTGGATAAAAAGACGGCTGGCATTTGTCCTCCTCCGCCCCCCCCAACCCAAACCCCAACCCAGCCCCTGGGTGAGATATTTATCTGTTCCTTCGGCGGACAGCCCGTTAAGTAAAAAAAAAAGGTAATTTCATAGATGGATGGCCGCTCTTTGTCGCGCTGCTCATTTTCTACACCTGTGTGGGGCGAACGGGGAGGAGGAGGAGGAGGAGGAGGAGGAGAGATGGGGGGGCGAAGGTAAAAAAACAACAAAACAAACACCGAACCTTTATCTAATTTAATCCCATCGCGGACCTACACAACCATTGTGAGAGGTGAGTTTGGCCTGCGCTGTGTGTGTGTGTGTGTGGGGGGGTGATGGTTTCGATTTATCAGAGACACGTTAGCCTGTTAGAAATTTTGAAATACGCGTCAAGGGTTCGAGTCCCTTCTCTAAACCCCAGACTCTCCCACCTCCCCTTTTTTAAAAAAATAAATTCTCCTCCTCGATTTGAAGGACTCTCTTCCGGTAAAATGCCGGGTTTCCAATCATAGCTCGCACTGCAGCCGGTGTACCGCGGCACCGGAAGATTGTTGCTCGTCTAAAAGTAATCCCGTAATTAATATGCAGATTATCCAAACCAGAGGATAATCCGTGACGATCTCTTAGAAGTTTTTGTTGTTTTTTTTTCATGCGGAAATTATTTCTGAAAATTGTTTCTTTAAAAACAAATAAGAAATTTAAAAAAAAAACAAAAAAAAACAACCTGTCCTCTTGGCAAGAAAAATGAGTCCCGGGCGAGCGGTTTGATTGATAATTGCATGGGAGGTAATTCACCGTGTTTCTTTGACTTGGACAGCTCTTTCCTTGTTGCCGCTGATGCGAGTGCGTCGATTTAAGTATTTACATTATCGCCGGCATCCTCTTTAGGTGTTTCGGGGGCATCGGAAAACCTAGATGTCTTCATAATAACAGGTTGGAAAAAAATCCTGCTAATAAAACCAATGAAAAAAACCTTAAATAAATAAGCAGATTTTTTTTTTTTTTTTTTTGTAATAACTTTACAAGGACCATTAATTTCAAAGATACTTCGGCATATCTGGACTGCTCGCACTCTTCACACGGGCATCGGCTCGTCCTGTAGAACTTTCGCGAGAGTGCGCGTCACGCTTGGTTGAGCCCATTCGCTTCGACTTCCATTTCAAAAAGTTTCAGGAAACATGCGCCAAGCAAGGCCATAGATAGCTCTCCTGTCGGGGAAGGCCGAAAACGCGTGCATCGTAATCGTGAAGAGCTGGGTGGCCGGTGCATTCGGTTCCGGAAAGGGCTACCGTGCTACTTTCACTTCAGAAAACCTAAACCGCGAGATGGCGCTCTCCGAAGTGTTCCATGCTTTTCTCATATATGCCGAACACTTGGTAATTTGCGATTTGGTAGTTCTGTGTGTCTGTCTGTCTGTCTGTCTCTAACCCGACTCTCATTTACTTACTTGTTTGTCATAAAAACCGTCTTGTTTGTTGGCTTTCTTAATGAAGTGAGAAACAGAAGATCAGATGGACCGCTCCCGCTCCCCTAACTTTTATCTTAACAATTAAACATCTTTTCCCGGCCGGACAAAGGTCGAGGAGACGAGTTCTGATAGACTTTGCTGTTGTCACAAGGAGTCATTATATTGGGACTCTCTCGTCCGGTTCAGCTTCGTCAATTCAAACAAAAGGTCCGTGCCCTGCGGTGGATCTTCCGCTTAAAAGCGATTTTAAAACGTAAAAAAAAAAACAAAAAAATAACAAGCCAAGTGGAGACAACCGAAAGGAAAGTTCATGGTTATCTTTACTGCGTTTTTGAGAACAGTTTATCAGAACTAACCGCAATACATTATAAATTAAATAAATAGATACGTGTTTAATAATAATAAAAACAACACAACAACAACAATAATAATAATAATAATAATAATAATAATAATAATAATAATAATAATAATAATAATAATAATAAATAAAAAGAATGATGCGGTTTTAAGAATAAATTACTTTAAATTGATTTTTCCTCAGACAGATGAATTTAATTACAATTTTAACATAGCCTATCGTTAATTAGTTTTGTTTATAAGAAAATTAATGCTACGGAAGGCGAGAGAAAACAATACTAATGTACAATTTGAGTTCTTTCATCCATGCTCCCTGTGACGTCATCGTTTGTTTGTTGTTGTTGTTTTGCGTTAAAGCGTGACGTCCTTCGCAATGATTCTGCTGCCAGGACGAGTGTTTAAATACCCATTTTCGTAGGAACTTCATCTTCTTTTTAAATATTCTTTTACTTGCTTGATCGTCAAAACCCTTTTTTTTTTCTCCGAAACGGTCGATTTCCTGTTGTCATCGAACTGTGACATACATCGGCTACCGCCAGTACCCGGACGGACGACAGCTTCCCGAATCTCCGCCATATTTGTGGTCGACTCCCGCCGATCCAGTGCGTTAAAGGGAAAGAAAGAGAAAACTCATTCGAAAGTGGCTGGCCAGCTGCCCTTTATTCCGCCGTCAGTCTATTTGATCTGTTGAGGTTAGCATTCGATTAAAAATTAATTTCGTGTTAATTTAAAATAATTTATATATATATATAGTGACCATTATCTATTGTATATATAGTTTCCGGGCAGAGTTGACCACTCTTTTCACTTTATATTTTGGTTTTGCATAATTTGCATAAGACAGATCATGAAATTTGCCGAAGTACTACGATCTTGGGTATATTCAATACTACACCACAAAGCTTATTATAATTTGCAGTAAACTTCTGGACATGAGATCTTTACATCCAATTTAGCAAGAAAATAAAGGATTCAAAGCCCATTAAATGTCATGTGAATCTCCTTATTTCAGCCATTGAAGATGCCAGTCTTTTCAGCCAGTTCCGTACACCATCAGAGGAGAGGAATAGTTGGGGGGGTGGGGGAAAGACGAGTCCTTGGTAGCTGTCATGACAGATCCGTACAGTGACTGGTTTATTTATTCAGGCTCTAAAAAATGTTCCAGTCTTTGTCCCGTTTACTATGGTTACAAAATTGTTAATGGCGACTCCATCAGCATCTTTTTGAAAATCGCGTCGAAATTTTTTTTTTCTTTCTCCGTCCGTATCATCGGCTTTTATCAAATCCTCGGCCGGTTAAGTTTTCTTGATACAAAGAAAAAACGGTAGGGGACGCGCGCGGCTTGGGAGAGGAACGGGACGGAAGGACCTTTTATGGTTTGTCTGTCTAAATCCCCAAGGCCGGGAAATATTTACTGGTGCGGTTTTCTTGGCAATGGCGCTATTGGCAAACGACTTGGATCCGTTATCGCTAACGGTTCCTTACCATTTAAAAAAAAAAATGGGGAGATTTTCTACTGCTCGGTTCTGCCGACAGCTCAGCCTTTGGTAACAGTAATTCGTCGATGAATAATTTAAAAAAAAAAACCGATGTAACCGGAACCTATTCAAAAGACTTTCAACGATACAGCAGCGTCTCCCTTCAAGGTCCATGAGCTATGCCGGCCTGGTCCGGGTCTTGGGGTTTGTCCCTGATGAACAGAAACGTGGAGTAGCTTCAGGTCTCTGCCGAAGTTCTCCCAGGCGCTGTAATGAGAACGCGCGTCTACCTCAAGTGCTATTGCCGCCAAACCTCGGAGTTGGGGTTTCTCCTGAAGAATTCTGTTCCGTTCGCACCGGAATAGTGGCACCGGCCGCCCGCCCGTAGGCGAATTGCAGACTGAGGAAGTAGAACTGTCTGCTTGCCGGTCTAGCTGCAGGGGCGTTTCGGGCTAGGCTGAGCACGGCGGCCGGCGGGAGAATAGGTCCGGCTAACGCTCGGACGAGACCGTCCACGAGAAACACGAGCGCGACAGTTTTACGACTGCTGCGGTCTGGTACCAATCGCGCGAATGAATGGAGATGGGATACCACCACCTGTGAGTTTGCGGCGCACCGTCCTCGACGAGACAGCCACGGCGGAGCGGTCATCCCGGATACAGAGATAACCCGCTTCGACGTGGATCTCCGCTCCCGAGCCGCCCGGTACCCGAAGGGGACACTTGATACATAATTTTCCTGCGCAGAGCCCTGCATCTGAGACAGCCGGAGGGTGGGACCCTCCTCCTCACCTTCCACAGACGTCAGTCGCTGGAACTTCTTCCTGTAAAATTCTACCACTGTTTTTTTTTTTTTTTTTTTGATTTTTAATGGTTATTACATCACGAGATTTCCGTGGCACCGCGACCAGCAGCCGCTTCGAGATTCGTCCGTCAACGATGGAGATTTTACTGAGAAACATTGTGGAAACCATCATCTCGGCTAAGAAGATGCCACTGGGGATGCATATAGAGCCTCGAAATGATACCTGTATTTGGTATTAGAAATCGCTCTCCTTGCGGCACCAGGGGGCGCCGTCAGACATTAAGGAACTGTATGCACGTCTTGTCTGTTTAAAAGAATGGTATACTCCTTGCGGCACCAGGGGGCGCCGTCAGACATTAACGAACTGTATGCACGTCTTGTCTGTTTAAAAGAATGGTATAATCCAGGACTTATCCGGTGCATATCTGTAATCCATGATTTGTTCGCGTTGCGAGTCCGACAGCTGCTCTAGATGACATCTGACGCCCAAGGGTCAGTATTGTTGAGCTCGATTGGTACGGATGCAGGGGGACGAGTCGGGATCGAGGCCAAGGTTCCCGAGACTGCATCCTTATACGTGGCTTCCTTTGGAATAGATTTGAAACATTAAGTTTCTTACACAATCGAACGATGGGAAAGAAAGAACTAATATATATTTATATATTTTTTTCAATTATATGTTAGTAAAATATCTATTTGAGTTTGCGTTTTCGATGTTTTACGATATCATTCAGTGATTTACAGAGGAAAACAAAATCTAAGTCCTGTATTTAAAATAGTTTATAGATTTCAGTGAACACGCACGTGCGTGAACTGGGTACACCTAGTGGCGCCACCGCGCGGGCGGGAGCGTCATAGTATGGGATCTTTTCTATAGCATAAGACTTTTCCTGCCTCGTTGTGCACGGCTAAGAACATCTGCGCTGTCGGAGAGCTATTCACAGAGCATATCTTCAAAGGGGCAACAACAAGCAGGAAGTTGTTGTTGTTTGTTTTAACCCGTAACGCTATCATTCAAAGCAGCAGCTCTTCGTTTTGATAAACAGCGGGTCCGGTCCTTGCTGACGGGTGCATCCCGAACTCCGTTTCCATGGCGATGCAGAAGAAACGACGGAGGATAGTAGTACCCCGAGCCACGGATGGATGTGGGCACCTGTTGGTTTTTATTATTATTGCCTGGCCGATTTCACACGTGTGTGTGTGTGTGTGTGTGTGTGTGTGGTGTGTGTGTGTAGACGGGCCTCTTCATCGCAGAGGAAAGAAATACCCATTAACCCGACTTACGGACTAGTCACACTATCGCCATTAACCATTTACAATCCCGATACCGATTTGTTGTTGAATATCTAACCCTGTCAAGACTTTAACTACGGCCTGTATCGTCGTCGTCATGGTAGCTACGGGTGACCGGAATCATTTCCCAGTGTACACAGTCAGAAATACTTGATTAATTAAATAACCGAATTGAACTTTACGGACGACATTTGCCTCCGATGGAATTAATAGACCATACATACATATATCAGGTTTATTAGTGTCCTTATCTTGAGGGTTCCTAGCTCTCCCCCCATATACTAAAATTGCAGGTGTAGTTACTTCAAAGGGATAGTTAACCTATACGAAGAGTCACCCTCTGAAACCGTATCCCATAATGCATTTTGTTTCCCCAAATCATTCTGCTGCACCCCTTCCAGACCGCCAACGTCTCGAACACGATAAGGGACACCAGGCCTGGAACGCATACTCTAGATGAAGCCCTGTCCAAAGTTCTAAATTGGAATAAGATTCTGTATCTTTACTCCGAATTCTCTAACGGACGTTTGTTCATCCTGTTTACTGTTTGGCTACATCAGTCGTCCCCCCTTTCGGCCATATTGGATAGTTACTCCGAGATGTGTGAGCCGTACTGTATTTCTTTTTTCAAATGTGGTGCAAAGAACCTTTGTCATCACGCAGAGTAGAACGGTCGGGTTATTCCTCATTGTATCTAGCACGGTTAATGATTCGGTATCGGGCAAAAATATCCAGTTAGAACGGTTTCCGAACTCAGTGGTAATTATTACCTGTGTGCGGAATAAGTTACCTGCTTACACGTGTGGAGAAAAACACGAGAGGTAGCGATACACCTATTGTCTACAATTTCTATACGTTAGCCGAGATAACTAGAGAACAGATGTTGAGTAAAGTGGGTAGATTACAGTCCATTCATCCGATGACAGGGCGGCTTTTCAGCAATAAGACGGCTGCGTATTAGTCTGTTTGTGGTTATAAGATCGAATCCCGATTGACTGTTGGTAACACTCACGGGTCATTCGATATTTTTTTTTTTTTTTTTTAGTCTGAAAACTTGACAAGTTCATTCTTTTATTAATTTTAGTCATTTAGACAACTTCAGGGTGTTCGTGCTGTTTAGGCGGAGACTTTGGTAAAAGGATACAGAATCTGCTCTGCCCTTTAAGAAAGACAGGCATAGATAGCTCTTACTTATTAACTGCTCACCTGTTCTACCATACGCTGGGTGTTAGTTGGCAAGGTCTTTCTGACTGGGATTCGATCTATCTACCTACCTCACCGTCCAGTAATATCTGTGTTCGAGGTTATTTTATTGTAACTTTAACAGAATCTCTCTCTCTCCTCTCTCTCTCTCTCTCATCTCTCTCTCATCTCCTCGTCTCTCTCTCCATCTCCTCTCTCTCTCTCTCCGCTCTCTCTCGCTCTCCTCTCCTCACCTCCTCTCTCTCTCTCTCTCGCTCTCTCCTCTCTCCTCTCTCTCTCTCTCGCTCTCTCTCTCCTCTCTCTCTCTCCTCTCCTCCTCTCCTCTCGCTCTCTCTCTCTCTCTCTCGCTCTCATTGATTAAGAAGAAAGTTGAAATTTGTAAGACCGGTCGGCTTAACTAAATTCGAGTTTTTGCTTTTACAAGGCAAAAGATGTAAAAAATACAAGTGAGAAATTTAAACATAAACCAAAGATGCAAAATCAGAAAATATCTTATTGATCGCAATGATTTAATTTTAAGAAACAGAAAGTATTACTTTACCTGCTTATTCACAGCGTTATAAAGTTTTTAAAAAAATTAGTAAAGTAAAAGATGAGTAAACCTAACATTAAGAAGTCGAGAAAAATGTTCCTAGTACAGAAATTAAACTGAAAGAGAAAAATTTTCAGAAATATAGAAGTATAAATGTTTATATGCAGAGGTGTACAGATGTATAGGTGTATAGGTGTATAGAGATTTATAGATGTAAAGATATACAGGTGTACAGATGTATAGGTGTATAGAGATTTATAGATGTAAAGATGTACAGGTGTACAGATGTATAGGTGTATAGAGATTTATAGATGTAAAGATGTACAGGTGTACAGATGTATAGGTGTATAGAGATTTATAGATGTAAAGATGTACAGGTGTACAGATGTATAGTGTATAGAGCTGTATATAGAAGATAAAGATGTACGGTGTACAGCTGTATAGGTGTCTAGAGATTTCTAGATGTAAAGATGTACAGGTGTACAGATGTATACGTGTATAGAGATTTATAGATGTAAAGATGTACAGGTGTACAGATGTATAGGTGTATAGAGATGTATAGTTGTAAAGATGTACAGGTGTGTATATGCGTCAGTGTGCAGGTAATATTTTTAAAATACGTAAAATTATTTCTCGTGCTCACCCATACCCCTCAGAATAGCTTCACAAAATTGCACAGATGGACACATAGATGATTATAAGCAAAAACACAATTTTCAAACGATGCTAAGTTTCTATTTTTTCCGAATACATTTTTATCCAGTTATACTAGATACGTTCAAATGAAACCCGGCCTGATACAGCATCGCAGAAATGGTACCTGGGCCGGGTTTCATTTGAACGTTTGTCTCTAGCGAAAATAGATTTAAAAACTCAAAAATAAAAACAAAGCCAAGAAGTTAAATGCTTTTGAATATACATAAGAACATTTTATAAGAAGTAAGATTAATATCATAAAAGTACGAAACAATAAAAGTCGTGGGGGGGGGGACCAAGATGTTAAATATATTTCCCGAGCCTCCCAAACGTTGGCTATTATCTTTGGGAAATTGCGTCTTGGTGTTCGTAGATCACCACTGAAATTTAATAAATAATAATCCTCGCTTTCGTGCGCATGCATGATTAATAATTTCCATATACAGTTACAGAAATAAATTATACCTACCAAAGGCAATCATGGGCCTGAGTCACCGTCGTGGGTACAACTCGGCTCTCTTTTCTTCAGTTCATTTGAGAAAGAAAGTGTGTACACAGCGCAGTTCTGGAATAAAGTCCACAAGAGGCGGTCAGGGGAGCGTCCCGACCTCCTGGTGTCGGCGTGCAGAGAGGAATTGGAACAGTGGCTGGCTTACGCCGAGTTCTTCATTATTAAACTGGCAAACTTTGCCCCTATTTGCTATATCGTTCTTTTCGCCCACAGTTCTGTTGTATATGTGTTTTAAATTCTGAAGCTTTTCCGACCTAATCTTTGCATTAGTTTGCTTTGTTTCTTTCAGGTAACATTCTCAGGTCTAAGTTTGAGCTAGATACTCTATTAGGAGCTTTCTTGATGGTTTCTAAATAAATATATTTTTAGGAGAGAGAGAGAGAGAGAGAGAGAGAGAGAGAGAGAGAGAAGAGAGAGATGGAGAGAGGGAGAGAGAGATGGAGAAGAGAGAGGGAGAGAGAAGATGGAGAGAGGGAGAGAGATGAGGAGAGAAGAGACGAGAGAGAGAGAGAGAGAGTGAGAGAATAGAGAGACGAAGAGAGAGAGAGATTGCAGAGATGATGATGATGATGAGAGAGAGAGAGAGAGAGAGAAGAGAGAGAGAGGAGAGAGAGAGAAGATAGAAGAGAGATATTAGAGGCTAGAGAGAGCTGTGAGAGAGAGAGAGATGAGATGTCTCTAGATCTAGAGATCTCGAGCCGATTCTTCGCGTGCGCATCCTACTCTCCTCCAACCGCAGTACGTTCACAGTGTCAAGTAATTTCGTGACGTGACGCCTCTCGATGCAGCAGCCAGCAATCTGATGGCTCTTATTTTTGGGTCTTCTTGTTTTATGACTTGGCTGCAGTTTTTCCAAAAAAGTCGAAATAACATCTAGAACAAACTTTAATCTGGGAGTTTGCTTGGGGTCAGACCGACGGACCGGGTGCGGGGAGACGGAGGTGAAGAGATCGTTCGGTTTATGGTGATCTGTAAGAAGTCTCTTCATACTGTACAAAAATTCACGGTCGTGAATCGCAGAGAAAATAAATAAATGAATAAATAAATACCATTGT
>JACATO010002256.1:0-26324 GCA_018389105.1 Nautilus pompilius
CTGCAAACAAATATTCAAATTTACCGTTAAATGTTTGTTTTAAACACAAACCGTCATTCAGAACTTTTCAATCGATAGATCTCCAATTTCGATAACTTGTAAACTTGTCAGAATGTAATAATCTGCTCAGTAATAGATTAACAGATAACTAATCTGTGACGGTTCTGGTAGCGAAAATTAGTTAGTGAGGAGGTTTCTGGTTTACCTTCAATCAGTGACGTTGGCAGAAGGGGCTCCGCTGGGGACAGCTAACCTGATGTAAGCCACCAAGGACCCCCTTCTTGACCTGTTTCCAAGCACCTGTTTATGCTTGCACTGTATACAATATGTTCTTATTCTAAACATTAAAACCCTTTATACGCATCACTGATCTGCACGTGACTGCGGAGTTTTACTAATCGTTTTACATAAAATAATCCAGTAGATTAAACAGGACGGGGCCATCGGTTGGTCAGCAGTCACTGTACTGGTGATCTGGCAGGTACACTTCTGTATATAGTCTATTGATGTGCAGTTCTACTTAGAAGATAAATTAACAATGCTACTGTTATTACTGAAGAGATGTGCACCTCTGGTTTTAAAGGTGTCACTCACTGACATGTAAGGCTCAGTATTTCAAATACATTCAGGGTACATAATGACAGGTGCATGGACCAGGATCATGAGTGATGATCTCATATACACCTCAATCACCCTCTGAGAAAATGATTTTAAATTATGTAAAATTTGTGCTGTTTTATTAAAATAATAAATATTATATCAGCAAAAAAAAAGAGCAGATAAAATACCAAGCTCAGTGTCATCAGACCTACCAGTTTGTCCTTCACTTGAAGAACCAGCCTCTGATGTTAACACCATTTCCTGATAAGGGCCTGTGACAATACCTGTCAAGGATGAGGGATCAAGATCTGCATACCTGAAAGTTAGTAACATCTCCATGATAAAACAGCACAGTGATTGTACACCTGTGTTTATAAATGACTTCTCACTAAATTTCATTTTCATTGAACAACAACATTTCAGAAATTTGAAAAAACTGATGACTGATGGATATTAATGAAGTAACAAATAATTGCTACTGTTTGAAAAATACTAACATGGATGTGGCTGTAGATATGGAGATCACAAACCATTCCACACTCATCAGTTATTTAACTTTTATATCTTTAGTGTGGTTTCATTTATTATCTCTGATTGAACGTGAATATCTCTTAACAAACATCAGCTTACGTCTGATATTCAGAATTTTCGTCACTTAACTCATCTTGTTGCTGAACATATTTTCTCTCCTGATCCTTTACTTATTTAGTGTCTGCAGTTTGGTTACCAGTTTGTATATTTCCCTCAAATTACAGTATCCTTCTTATTTCATCTCTGTTCCTAGAACAATAAACTCTGCTGGTGTTTGGTTTAATGTCATGTGACAAATGAAGCTGTTTATATTTAAAATTTAAAGATACTTACTCAGCCACATTTTCTTGATTATCATTTACTGAAAAAGATGCAAATTATGATCAAATATACTGCTGCTATTAAAAGTATTGGAACAAGGTTCACACAACAAAGTATGTACATTATTGTATCAATCACTACTGGGACAACATAAGATACTCTGGTGAAGTCACCAGGAAGAAATAATACATTCTAGTGGTTTAATGTGAACATTCAGTGTTCACAGTCTTGTAGGGCTGTAAAAGAAGCCTGAAAATAGATTTTAAATCACAATAAATAATTTAAATATCTATGTATCCTTTCTTCAATAGAGGGATTTGTAAATTTTGGTTAACATGCAGGTTATTACTCAGCATCAGCTGCTGTTGGTGGTTTTGTTTAAATTGGAAACACTTCATTTCCCTGCTGGACTTTGACAACATAGCCAGACTGTCCTTCAAAAGGACACATCCTTCTTCTGTCCTCTTCAATGTAAGTTAAGCAACATCAATATTTTCAATGTTGATTCAAAAGAAAAATTAATGTGGGTTGTATTTTGTTGTCCTTTCATCCTACTGACATCACCAACTATTTCATTTGTGCATGTCTGGTCAATGGCTGAATGTTCATGTCCCTTTACCTGTCCAGCAAAATATGAGAGATTTATGTGGACAGATGAGGCCCTGAAGTGCCATCTATCTCCCTTTGTGCAGACTCACAGTGGGATAGTTCAATAATCTATAACTTTGTTTCACACATCAAGATATCTGAGGTTTTTTGCACACAGCCAAAATCAGTATGCTACCATGGCTGTCTTATTCTCCAGAACTGAATCCCATCTCGGATATCTGGGATGATGTCTTGATCACTGCTAGCAGTCACAGCTTCAGTTACACCTGGAGCATTGTCCGATGTAGTAGAGTAGGATGACACAACGGTTTCTGCACCAGTCACTTATCTCTTTGAATCAGGTGCCAGTAGAACCAAAACTACAGCCTCTCACCAGGTGTTTAAGGTGTCACCACAAGTTTCAACTCTTGGTTTTCTTTTTCTTATCCTTGACTCACAACGCAAAACTTTATTATGGCAGGTGTCAGCGAAGGACCCTAAACATCAATGCCACATCAGGTAAAAGCGGTTAGAATGTTCCAGACTCTGACACATACATAATTAGCTACGATGAATGATTTAAGGTAGATATTTGACTGATATGAGGTGAAATTATTCACATATTTTAAATAATCAAACATCTTGTTCCAGTGTTAATATATATATTTAGTTGTAAATTTCTAAACTTACCACTTGGTTTCTGTACCCCATCTCTGCCATTGACCCGCCCTCTTTGTTGTTTATAGACCCAGATCACAAGACCCTCAACAATCAGAGTTACAAAGATTCCAGCAAAAAAGAGCCCCACAGCTGCTCCAGCAGGTATCTTACTACTCTGAATGTAGCCCTTTTCTGCACACCTGAATTAATTAAAACAAAGATCATGGAGGACATAGACTGTCAGTCTAATTATTACCTTACCGTCAGCTGAACATGGATAGTGTTAAACCAGTAAAGTCTTTTATTAAATTTCAGCAAAATGTGGATAAAATATTGGCTGATAATCCTTTCACAACCTTTTTCTTCTGTGCTCACAAACAATTAGGAGAATTGGTAGATATTCCGGCCAGGAATTTAAAAAGTGGTTGTGTTTTTTTTCCTCAGTCAGCAACTTAAAAGGGACTGATGAAGACTAAAGTTCACTAGTGACAGTGTTTCTGTGAATCTGGCAGCTGCCAGTAAATGTTCTCTGATGACCTGCAGATTTCTTATTTTCACTTTCACAACATCTTTAATGCTTGACATTTGTAAAAAAAATTATTAGTAACTTCATATAACTAAAGTGTAAAATATAGACAATTACCTGAGATAATTCTTCTTTCGTTTATTTTTAAATATATATTTTACGCTTTGATGGCTGCTTTCATTATATTTCATATTCAGATAATAAAGATAAAAAATATTATCTAACCCAGACTGTCAAACCCTAACAAGACCTCAGGTAATATATCATTCTATCTGTAAAATATTACCTTAATTAGACCCCATTAAACACAGCGGACCAATCCAATCCTGACTGACTCAGAGAGATTTATGTCTATTTGTATATCTCACGTAAGAGTCAAATACCTTTGCTGTTTGCTTTCATCAAATGATAATTCTTTGTTTCCCATCCCTCCGAGTTGCTGATGTTGATTACATAGGTTCCAAAGTCTCTGTCAGCAACATCTTCTATAATCATCACGGCTTTGTGGCCCCTTAGTAAAACATCTTTGGCATAAACTTGGACCCTCAGATCTGAATCCATGACGTACTGGTGATTGGTTTGGGTAGAGATGACCCGATCTGACTTCATCCAAATCACTCTCCAGTGTTTAGGGTAAGAAAAGAACAGCACAGTCAGGGTGACATTGGAACCTTCACCAGCTTCTGCTTTGTATTCTTGTCTTCCATAAACTGGTTTCCCTAAAACAAACACCAGTACAGAGTTTGTCAGACATTGCCTTGGCAGAGCCCTCATGTTACCTACAGCAAACAGCAAATATTTGTGTTCGTCCTTACACATTTACGTGCTTGTAGATGGTAAATAATCTGACTACCTGAAACATGAAAAGTTGGAACCTGGTTACACTATCTTTGGCATCACTCTCTAATTACAGATATCATCACATCACCCACCAAAGGTAGGACGTTTTATTACTAAATGGACTATAACAAAGAAAACTGATTTATTGTCTGTTGTTTCATTCACAGAGTATCAATTATTGGAAAGGTGCAGATTTTATTGCAATTACTTTGGCAAAAACAATGTCTCACTCCTTTGTTCTTTTTTTGTCAAACAACGATAATGAAACCAAATTAGGGTAGCATATAGATATTTTGTTAGTATATAGAACATTTGTTAGTATTGATTAAGAAGAAAGTAATTCAAAATTACAAATCTTTGCATATGATCTTCAATAAAGAAAATTTCAGATTCACAATGAAAGAAATTCAGTGGAAACATTTTCCTTTATGTTTTCCTCCTCCATCGTAAATCCTCTCTTTAAATGTGTTGCAGAATAGCACTGCATCCATCTCAGGAAACATCTTCTGTAAAGATGATGGTTATACAGTGCACAACTTCTCAATCAATAGCACTAAAGGACCTAGTAAAGCCTATTGTTACCTAATTTCTATGCTGTGTAATTTGTTTTTCATCAAACAAAATGATACAGAGTGAAATGAGTGATTAGCAGATTTGGTAAAACAATAGTTAATATGGAACATACATTTTATTTTTACCTGCTCTGTCACCTTTACTCTTAATAATCTGTCATTGGGATTTGCACCATTTTCCACTGTACATTCGTAGGTCCCAGAATCTTGGTAGGTCACAGCAAAGGAGGTGAGCTGAGAGGATCTGGAACTGATGGTGCCTGGAAGTATGCGAACTGTTGTTCCATTCCACTTGTGCTGCCATGCTCCAAACATATACACTGATGGTGAGCCATCTACACGGATGTAACAAGTCATATTCATCCAAATGTAATCCCCGGACTTTGAGATGTTCAAACTTATCCAGACATCTGGCTTGTCTAATAAATAATTTTAAAAGAAAATCCTTATTATATATTGGACAGTTGTTTAACTTGAAGTTTGTCCAGAAGGTTAATCAAACAATTTGAACTTGATATCAGTTTCAAAACTACAAATACTTAACTTCAGAAATGTTGAAATGTTTAATTGAAAAGTTGGTAGATCAAGAGATACAATACTGATGTTGTAAGGTCGTTAGCTACCACAAGGAAAGCACAAATCCTGTGTACACACACTATAACTTAAGAGATTAATGTTGGTAAATGTCATAAATATCAATAAATAACGAACGTCCACATGGTGTCAGATAGTTGTCCAGACAAAGAGCACAAAATTTGACATTTCACTCCAGAAGGGCAAATTATTTTTTCAGAAATATATTCAGTATCATGTGTGACATGGATATCTGTATGTTCATGTACCTCTTATATCCCAACACATTGGAAGAAACTTCTTCTCATTCTAGGGGAAGATAAGAAAAGATTGAGTTAGGGTCAGGGTCCAAATATAAATTGTATTAGTATTACATGTAATATCAATTGGTTTCGAGTAGTTTATAATATTTTTACCAAACAAACGTTGTGTGGACACAAAATTAGAACTTTAGAACATTCCAAACCTACTGACAAATAGACACATGGCCATGATCCTACGTGTGTCAGCCATTGGCTGTTAGGAAACTGCACTCTCTCGTCTCATTTATTTCCCCTCTCATATTTTCCACATGTTTATTGTCGTATTACAACCTTATAACCTTCACTGTGTTGTGAAGTGACAACTGTTTTTGGTTTATCTGTTTTCCAAATGAATTTGGTCTGTGAGGGGACTGCATTCTTATATAAAGTACAGGAATGATAATTTAGAGTGGGCTGAAGAGTTGGTAGAAAACTACATCAAAACGTTAACCACCTGCAGCTTGTGGGTTCAACAATAACTTAGACCACTTTTCAAATCCTTACAGATAGAAATACCTGCTGTAAAATCATCCACAAATTAATATTGTTTTACTTCAAAACAGTACTAAACCTGAGGATGAGGATAGGGAACAATTGCTGAAACATTGGCTCATTGTTACTTCAATTATTTCTAATATGATGGGAAACTAACCCTTGACTTTCTGATGGTATCTACATTTCTTTAAAACCAAAAATATTTGGTTTACACCTGAGTTTTTGGCTCCTGTTTTTTGTCACCTTTAGTGTGGGAATGATAGTCCTGCTAATCTGCATATCAACATAAATCGCAGTGACAGGACAGGATGGAAGCTAATGCATAATAATAAGCTTCATTTCCCTAATGGTTAACAACCACTTCACATGAAACAAAGCTGATATTATTCAGTTACACACTTGATAACCAAGTTGCCATTTTGATTCATATCTATTACATTTTACATCACTGATAAATTCCTGTTTTGAATTCAATGATTATACAACAACAATAAGATCTCATTGTTCTTAAATATTAAGCGTATTCATCATACAAGTATATCTTCTTCACAATTCCAATGGATGGTTTATTAAAGCTCTACCAATTATGGCTTCAGCTAGTAGTGGTTTAAAGTTCCACAGTGAACAGTTTCTATCCCATCAGCATGAACATGCGGCAGAGAGGAGTTTGATGCAAATGAAGCTGCTGTGTTATCAAAGACAGCAGAGAGCTGGGATTTTCTCATTTTCTCATCCATTTCTCATTGTTAATGAAAACAATTCTTCTGTTGCTACTTATTCTTTAATCACGTTTCTTTTCATATCTTCAAACTGGACCACTTGTGAATACTGGAATATTCTGACCACATCTACTGGTGAATCACTTTGGTTACAGAAACAGAGCTGATCAATGTAAAAGCAGAAATTTAGATTATATTTTGTCTTTTGAGGGAAAGTTACAGCAGTGAGCTTCAACAAATAAAAACGGCTGGCACCAAAAATAAGATAAACACCTGCTAATTAACAGATGGGAATGGATGAATGGTGGATAATAGCACAAGATCCAGCTAGAAATGGTCTAAAGTGGCCAATGAGTTTGACTGATGTCACAAATAATTAACAGAAAATGAAAAAAAAAAAACTGAATTGAGACTTTTTAAAATTCTAATTTATTTCCAAACTTTAAACAGCAGTCACACGGCCCTCACCAACAGATTCAGAAAAGTGCATCGCTTGCATCAATTCACCAATACGTACTTTCCAGACTTCTGATTTCTCTTTTCTTTTACTTTCCATTGTTTTAACTTAAAAAGAGTAACTCAAGTTATTTGTTGTTCAGTGCCATCTACCAGATAAACATTAAGTGGTCCCTTTTAATGAGCCTATCAAAGAGAGTGAACCAAGTTAAGTGAACAAATAACTTCAATTTAAAACTAAAAGATTTGGTCGCTCCAAAGAAAAGTCTTTTTCTGGCTACACTTCACTGTTTTCGTGTCATAAGTTGGCAACGCAGGCAGACAGTAAACATCAATCAACCGACAGCAAAGTTACAGACCAACTTCTCCATTTCATTTTTTTCTAAACTCGGATGATTAAAACATAAATCTTTATGTGGATAATTTAAATTTATTAGAAATATAACTGAAAAGGCTTTCGCTGATATTCTCCATAAAAGAGAAAGATGGATTTTAACAAAGTAATTATATATCTCACCCTATATGTTCATAACTTAAAATAAAATTAGAATCAACAATAGAATTAAAGTAATTTTAGTATTTAAATAAAAATATTGTAACAGATATAAAGAATATAGTTTTGACAAGATTGATGACTTCTTCACAGAAACCAAAATTTTAGTCAGCCAGTGCAAATAAACTGAAAATTATCTACTTTTAAATAAATTGAACAGAAGTGGTACAAATTAGTCCATATGTAGATGTTCATTTCTTCTTCAAGAACATTAAAATCAGTAGTGAGGTTCCTCGTGGTGAGTTTTCCATTTTTTTTGTTTTGATTCCTTATGAAGACTTTTGTCGGTTCTAATTTTTACTTATTAGTTAATCCACAGATATTTTTACCGCCATTGTTTCCTGCAATTATAAAAGTCAAATTAGTAAACAGTGAGATCTAAGTTAGCGGTTTATGTGGGAACAGTCACTTACAGCCGGTGGTATGTTCATGTACCTGTCTGCAGCTACACTAGAGCCAACGGGCCAACTCTCCCGACATGGGCGGCAGTCTCCCGAATTATGACCTTGAACCGATCTACTGACCGGGTCTTTGCAAATTGGACATTTCTACCCATTTTAGTCATGTGCACTTAATTTTTCTGGAAGTCTACCGATTTGTGTAACTTTAATGAACATTTTTGTACATTCAAAATTTCCCGGTAAACATCAGCCAATCGTTTGCTCTCTATAGCCAAACCATTGAAATAAACACACGATTATACCGGAAATCGGGCTGCACTTGGCCAATGAAAACCGATTATACAAATAAGATGACCAATCGTATTTATTGTTCTAAACTAAGCGTGATTACTTAAAATGGCTTCTTTGGCAACAGAAAAGATTTAACTATTATTTCTGTCAAGATTAATTAATATCAACATCATAACTATCACACAAACCAAAGCGAAGAGAAAATGCTACGAGTGCACATTCCAGACATCTTGAGAAAAGGAATTTCCTTGGGTGGCCAAATGTACTTTGAAAACAGATGCATTTTCCACGGTAGACCTATTTTATGTTACACTTGATGTTTATGAAATGCTTTAATTCTCGATTGATTATGTTTTATCCATAAACAATTTTATTGTTTTTGTCTAAACTATTTTTTTTAAAGGGCCAGGCCAAGGGAACCCCTGCCCAAATTTAAAATTCTTCCTTGTTTATTAAGATTGAAATTGTTATGTTTCTTTTTGTGTTATTCCAGATTTGCTACAGAACCTTTACCATTAGTCGTGGTGGCAAAAACGACCTGTAGAAGCATAGTCAGACAACATCGCACATTACCACCCAGATTGCAAAGACAACCACCTCCTCAGTTTCATCATTTTTGTGAATCCAACAACAGATGGCAGTGTTTGTTATCATGGCAGAGGTTCTATTCATCAACTCCATTGCTGAGCACAACATGGCCTTCAAAGTTGCTGACCATTCTAGCAAGCTCTGTAAGATGATGTTTCCTGACTCAAAGACAGCCCAGAAGTTTCACTGTGGTCGTACAGAGACAATGCAGGTGGTCAAGAGATCGTTAGCTCCAACCTTGCAAAATTAAGTTGTGATTCACTGTAGGAAGGAACCATTTTCCCTTACATGTGACAAGAGTAACGACACTGACTCAGAGAAGACTCTAGCCATCCTTGTGAGATATTTTACTGACAGAGCAGCTACTAGATTCATTGCCATTCCTATTTGTAACAATGGAACAGGGCAAAATATCTTTCAGCACATTCAGGTGGTTTTGCTCACCTGTGATATTTCCTGGACCAACCTTGTTTCTTTCATGTCGGACAACTGTAGTGTGATGACTGGTGGACATAATTCTGTGGTCAGTAGGATCAGAGAGGTTTGCCCAGATGTTTTAAACTTGGGATGTGTGTGTGTGTGTGTGTGTCATTTAGCCAAAATTCTTGTACTTGTTGGTGTCAAGTGTCTACCACTGCCTGTAGAAGATCTCTTGATCGATGTGTTTTATCATTTCAACACAGTTTTAAGATAAAGGAACAGCACCAGGAGTTTCTTGACTTTACCGAGACAGAACAACTAAAGATCCTGAATCATCGTTCAACAAGATGGTTGAGCTTAAAGAGAGCAGTTAAACGACTATTACCCAGTTGGCCAACCCTGCAATCTTATTTCCTGTCCCATGACTATTCAGAGAGACCTGGGAGAGTGAAGGTGGCAGACAGCCTTGTAAATCATGAGATGCACCTATACTTCTGCTTCCTCAGCTACATCATTCCCTTTCTAGTTGACTTTAACACCAAGATTCAGGCAGACGAGTCCAGGATTGGTATGCTGGTAGTGCTACCTGGGATCTATTGAGGAAGTTGCTTGGGAAGTTCATCAACACCAGGGTCATCCACAATAGAGAAAACACCACCACTGTTCCTATGCGCATCCTTTCTTGGCTGTCGTTATGCTTGCCAAGAGCTACATAGCATCTCCAGAAGATGAACTGGAGCCATCCATGATGGACAGATACTTTAGCTGTTGTACTGCCAACTTGGATGTAAACAGTGAACCATTAGATTTTTTTAGGCTTCTCATTGATAGAGATTTCTTTGATCTGATCACAAGAGAAACCAACAAATATGCTGATTTTCAACGGTGGAACCCTGTGACTACTGGGGATATTGAGACTTTCTTGGGAGTCACCACAACGATGGGAATTAAAAATCTTCTGCAGATGCAACAGTACTGGAGCACCGATGATTCTATTGGAATAGTTTCATTCAAAGAATGATATCTAGAAATAGATAAAAATCCATTCTACAATACCTTCATTTGAATGATGCAGAACAGTAACTGAAGAAAGGTAGCCAGACTTTGATCGACTTAATAAAGTTCATCCTTTGTTGGATTATTTATCAACAAATTTTATTGATAATTTTATTCCTCTGGAAAACATTAGTGTCGATGAGAACGGTTAAGTCTAAAGGTTTATGCACACTGTCAGTTTAGGCATTTGCTGGCTAAGCAACTTTGTGGTGGCAGACGGTTTGTTAATCGAAGAGAACCACAAAATGAAAAATGTTAAAAACTTTAGCTCCTGAAAGTCTGTCTGGACATAAACTAATTTAAATGGAGGGAACAAGATGTGTGTGTGTGTGTGTGTGTACAGTATTTGAGAGACACATGCAAGGCACCTGATGGAGGTAGTATCCAGTCCGTATATAGCAACAACCGAAGCCATCTAAATCTTTGCAAAAAAAAAAAAGAACCTATGCCATTGTGAAATTGTTTATTTATCTAGTTATAGCTCATTTAGCTCATTTTATAAACCATCTTGAAATATGGGTGGCCATCTTGGAGTTTTCTGGATACCTGGGATCACCCATTAGTCCAACAATCCAGCCAGAAAAGGGTTAAGGTGATCAGATGTTTCTATACTGTTGTTGTTGACAAAATGCTGGACAAGTTCCCCTTTACGGATCCTGTGGTGAACTCTCTTGGTTTCCTTTTGCCAGAACAGAGAATAGACTTGAACCCAGTACATATCATTGATCTGTGTCAGAGACCCCCTTCTATCATTCCCGTAGATGACCCTCAGGCTGTAGAGGAGGAATTTTGAGACTTTCAGCTTTGCCATGATAGTGATTTTATCCCAGTAGATATCTCAGTTGATGTATTCTTGGCAGATGTCAGGAAGACGAAGAACCCCATTTCCAAAGGAGAGATTCCCCTATTTGGGTAGATTGGCTAGGGCCATGTGTTCCATTCCTAACAGTAATGCAGAGTGTGAAGGATTCTTCTGCATGGTCAGACAGATTCAGACTGATCAGAGATTCCTACTGAACATAACAACATTAGAGGCTCTGTTGAGAACCAAGATTAACAGAAATGAGGAGTATCTAGTTTAAGCCGTCTGCAGCAGTGCTAAAGAGTGTCGAGAGTTCCTGTTGGGAATATAAGAGAGATCTGGATATTTTGAAGAATCTCAGAGATTAGTGTCACTATTTTGAGAGAACAGTGAATGATAGCTAAATGGTCATTAATGACAATATGTCTGCTATTTCAATAGCAGCCGTCCTTCTCTTTCATTTTAATTGTGATTGTTACAGTAAATTACTTTCAAACATGTTCTCTATTTGTGATTGAAACGTAATGGTACAGTTTATTAAATAGTGTCTGTCAATACAATGACATTTTATATATCTGTTTTTACTTGTTCACTTAATATGTCCAATCAACAGAGGAAATTGAACAATCTCTTTGGCAATAGAAACCAATATTTCAAGACGATGTTTGAGGTCTTCAGAAATGAAAACAAATACATATTTGCACTTATTCATCAACTAAGTATGAGCAACACCATAAATAAGACAGTCAAAGAGAGTACTCTCTCACTGGTATTATAAATATGTATGTACACAAGTTCATTTGGTGCCTCAATTCTGTTTTCTGGAAGTAAAAAAACAACATAGTGCTAAGATTAAGTCTGAAATTTACAAAATATGAAAATATGATGATATCTTCAGATCTGCAGAGTTGAGAACAGATGACAAAACCAAAGAATGCAGGGTATCTGCAAATTGATGGGCTTTACACCAGTTTTGTATGTAAATTGCTTGATTTGCTGCGAGTCGCACAAAATCTCCCCCAAGAGAATTTTGAAAAGTTGGCAAGTAGACTGGAGAATACTTACAGGATACATCCAGGCTGATGTTTCTTGAAAAGACAGCTGGTTCACCAGCCACATTAGAGGCCCTGCAGTACACAACGGCTCCATCATCTGATCTCTGAGGTGTCAGTGCTAGTGTAGAGATGGCATCCGAGAGTCTATTTGGAGTGGTGATGTTGGTCTGTACACCTGACAGCTGCTCTTTATGTCCATCAGTCTTCAGTCTGAACCAGGTGATCTGAGCTTCAGGTTTACTGTCATTTGCTGTACACTGAAGTTTTGATGGTTGACCTTCTATCAGACCTATGCGGCCATGAGACAAGACAATGGCAGAACTTGTAATGGCTACAGCAGAAACAGGAACTGAAAACAAAAACCTGATTAAAATTATAATTTAAAAGGAAATAAAACATCACTAGATATTACAATAAGATAACAGTGGCCCCATCAATCCATCACTGTACACACAGAACTATTGACTAATTTTCTTCTCATAACCAACAAAAAGAGAAAATCCAGGAATCGTTTAAAAGTTATGAAGTAAGAAAATTTGAATGCAAACAATTTTAATATTGAAGTTTTAATATTAAACAAAGACTCACCACGAAGAGGCTGCTAAAATGATGACAGTAGGCTCAAATCTAGTAAATACTAACTAATATATTTATGCATATTATCTCCCAAGCTGCCAGTTCCCACATATCTGGTGTTGGCTTCACAAATTATTTTACCATATGAATGGAGAAACAAGTATGTTGATGAACGATTGTTGTGCAATCAGACTGAAAGTTCCCAGTTCAGCATAAAACCAATCACTTTGGAAATCACTGAGCGGACCAGACTGACTGGTCAGGGCTGCATACAAAAAGAAAATCAGCCCAGTATTTTTGAGGTGTGGATGTTGCTCACTTCCAGGTATCTGAAGTACAGATCATTAAACACCCTAATCACCTGTTAATTTCTAAGAAATCCCTACAAACCAATTACAAAATCTGACCAATGATTAAGGACACCTCAAGGATGTCAGGGCAGAATCTGATGAATGGTCTGAGGTGTGTGCAGAGTCAGGTCTCATATTCCAGCCAGATCCCTAACAGGGGATATATAAGGACACTGTGAGGGGACAGTTCTTCCTTGTTTGTCTAGACTCTTACACAGTTAACAGCCGTATTTAAAAATATCACATTTAATCTACAAATATTTTAAAATTTGTTACTTTAGTCTCAAGATTCCTCCCATTCATCAGAATTTAAAGTAATTTCTTCAGTAGACTGTGATCTACTCTGGCCCCCATTCACTGGATCCTACCTATGCCTTGATGATTCCTTTTAGCCAAACAATTTTCACACCTGAAGATTTCAAGTTTCCCACCTTGTTTGTCAGCTACATTTTCTAATACAGAATTATGAGAGATGTCAAGTGAGGTACAGAAAATATTGTGTACACCACAAAACGTTAATATATTTGAAAAGTAAAATAATGAAAATAGTAGCACCAGGTGAACTCTGACCTCATCTTCTCTCAAAGATCTCAGTCTCAATGGGATGGCTATGATTTTCCTTGACTCAATTTTGTGATGGACAGATTTATCTCAAACAGTGTTAAGGTTTTATCTATTTATTTATTTAGTTTTTAAAATATTAAAATTCTATTTTATATCCTTTTTCAAAGGAGGTTAAACAGAAAAATGTTTTTAATTGTCTTTGGCTGATATAAAGTAAAATTGTCTCACCTTGAACATCCATTATGTACGGGTTACTGTTGAGTGATTGTCCTGAACAAGTCCAGTTGGTGCCATCCTCTGACAGGTGAACTGGGTTTATTGTCACTGTTGATGCTGTGTCATTACAGGTGACATTACTTCTTCCAAAAATTGGTAGATTAGACAGAGTAGGATTTTTTCCTGGTTCACACGGATAACTTCCATTATAATAAAAAACTGCTAAAGGATTTCCACCAACTTTCAAAAACACAGTTCCATGTGGCTGAGATAGGAAGCCACAGCTTAGCCAGAAAGACCGGCCGCTGACTGCAGACGGAGCCTGGGTCCTCAGTGTCAAATTGGCTGAAAAAACAATTTTATAAAAATCAAATCTTCCATTTAATCAGTTTTAAAAGCCTCTGTTCACCAGCAGAACAATCTGCTGTCTGTATACAGTGTGAAAGATGATTCTAGATTTCATCAGAATAAACAAACATTTTTTTAATTCTATATAACAAGTTACCTTTGAATTTCATTTTTCAAAATCACAGATTTTCATTTCAATTTTTTAAAAGTAAAAATAAATGACAAACAAATGAAAACCCAGACAAACCTCTCACCTGGACCCCAGACATTCACCTGTGCTATCATCAGGATAACGGGGCAAATGCTTAATGAAACAAAACAAAGCCGCTGAGCCCCTTTGTGTTTTTATACACATTAATGTCTTCATTCTCCCTGATCCAGTAAAACAACGGCACAAGGGTCAGAGTGTGTGAGGAATGGTTTGTAGAGGAAGGAATACAGAAAACAGGAAGGATCATCAGTTAGAATTTCGAAATTAATCCCCGGAGATTAACAGAAATGAATGCCATGGCCATATCAGGGACTAACATAGGAAATGTGGATATGCAGCAGTTACAGCCATCATGGCTTCGACACACAAGAAAAATTACAAAACAGGAGATGGTCCCTTATGGGTATTTAAATGTTGGATGTTGCATCACCAGAAATATTAGCTTTTTCCTTTATTTATTACTTTTACAAAGCTATAAATAATACGGCACAATCAGGCATCAGCTCCAAGCATCACATATCACATCTTCATCCACAGAATCTTTATTCCACAATCATCTGACCAACACAAATGAAACAAGGAAGAATGTTTAATGTTTAGATGCCTTTTCTCTGTAAACCAAACCATTAAATTAGACTGTAAGCGGCTGTCAGCCATCAGGTGCAAACAGTTTGCTCAATTTCTTTGAACTGTCAACTTGGAATTATCCTGAAAGGTTTCTTTCTCCCATGTAGCGATT
The DNA here is from genome assembly GCA_018389105.1 of Nautilus pompilius. Classification (NCBI taxonomy): domain Eukaryota; kingdom Metazoa; phylum Mollusca; class Cephalopoda; order Nautilida; family Nautilidae; genus Nautilus; species Nautilus pompilius. The sequence continues at coordinate 15,354 of JACATO010002256.1, forward strand.
GGCTAATACACAACCAATGGAAACCGATGATTCAAGATAGCCACACCCCTGCCACCATATGCCAAGGTCTTCAGCACCTGTGAGGAACTGAAGAAATCTCTGCATTCAGAAGAAATTTAAAAGAAAAAGCAAAAATTGGGCACCTGAGTGGAGCAAAGATAATCAGATCTGTGTACAAGTAACTTTAAAAAATATTCAACAGTGAACCTGGCAAAAGCTGAAAACATCAGAGAGGAATTGTAAAACTGGTCAGAATGTGTTAAATAAAAAAACTGTACAATGGAAAGTAAGTCTACTAAAGTTGTGGGAGTTATGTCCCTTTATATGAAAATAGTGTCTGATTAATGTGTTTGTTGTAGTTATAAAACTGATTTATTGTTTGAAAAAAAGTCATTGAATATCAGAAAACAAAGGGGTAATTTCCAAAATATGTGGTAGAACCCCAAAAAATTAAATATGGTGATAAATCATTAAATTTAAGAGACAGCAGCTGAGAATCACCTTCCCAGCAATTTTTTGAAAACCTTTTTATAAAAACATTAGCATATTTACTGACAGATAATCTACACTTCTTACAAACCACCATCGGTAAATTGTCCCAGTCTGTTTGCCTGTTTTGATAAAGTAAAAGTGGTGCTGGTTAATTACAGAAAATGTTCAATTTTCTTCAGTCCTAGGTTCAATGTAGTGTCAGACAGTCAATCAGCATCAGCTTTCAGGATTTTGAAGATACTGTAATGTCTCTATAACATATATTCTGAGGCTGCTGATAAAATTGAACTGTGAGGCAAAGTTGCCATGTTGTCTGCCATCTCTGACCACGATGGATTAAATGGATAAAATCTAAAAGGGGAGGGACTGCTGATATTGCAGGTGGCCACATATCTAATTACATTTTCTTTAGTCAGATGGACAAGATGTATTTTCATCAGCCACATTTTGTGTAAAATATATTCCTACAATCTCACAAAGACACCGGGATAACATTTGTTGATTGAGAAAATTTAGAATTAAAATAAATATCTGATGAGTATCTTTCTAAATTTTCACACCAAATTGCATCTAATGAAGTTAATACAGAAACAACTTTAAATGTTTAAAAATCTATTAGACTCTTGTTATGTGTTTGTCCCCAGGTAAAGTCTGCAGACACAGGTGAGAGATAATCACTGTCATGGACAGAGAAAATTTATAAAACAACGAATGATTGAAGGATGCTGTGGTTGACTGATGTATACTTGCTTACAACTGTACTGACTGGAATAACTTCCTGGAGGGACACAATTATTGTTGTCATCTACCCTAACTTGTTCAAGCAATTTGTACAACATTATTTACTTTTAACTTTGAATTATTGTAAATTTGTTTCTTCCATGTAGCAATTAACAGATACATATATAAACAATGGTAATTTAGTAATTAGAAATAAACAGAGAGAGACACACAAAAGACAGGTGTGCACATTTTTAGGAGCTGAAAATAATAAATGTGGACGTTGTCCTTTAAGTATTGATAACGTCAGTGAGCATCATCAGCATGTGAAACTAAAACCATGATAAGAACAGAAACTGAACAGATGAACACGGATCGTTGGACCGTTAGAACTTATTTGGTGAAGTACAGTCAGCAGCTCTGAACTGTTGGTGCCATTGAGATTTTAATTGTCTGCCTTATGTATGACCACATCACAGGTCTCTGCCAAGTAAGACAACAAAATAGCATCCTGATAACCTGACACCATCAACAACATGAAGCAGCAAAATAACTTGGAAATTGGTTGATCTCATCCCAAACATCACCTGATTGTCAGGTGGGTTCATACAAACTCCTGATACAAGTTCTACTTGAGAGTGTAGAACATTAGTCTAAGGTTATTCACTGATCAGCTTCAGGTATCACCTATGAAGCATCTTTACCATTATAAATACCTTAAGTACTGATCTCTGCTTATGAAATAACAACAAACTACTTCATTGTAAATAGTAAAATCAAAAGGGAAGGAATCATGGCATAAAAATGAAGGGAGATAGTAAATAAAAATGTCTGGGTAACTGTAAAACAACCTTAAACGGAAATCAATAAATCCCAGTCTATTTTGCATGGGGTCAAAGGTTACTACTTACCATGAAACTTGGGGCGGGTTGGACTAGAATCACCACCTTTGTGAGGAGGGAGTAAAAAAACAGCTGAGGATAATATGACAGGAACTCACATGATCAAAACCTTTCCCACTCAGAGAACTGCAGGTGGTACAGGACCGCCTCAGGCATAACATGATCCAGGACTGATGGGATCACAAATGACATGATCGTACAATTGCCAAAATCATGGAAGAAACTGGCACTTTCATTTTCAGCAGATTATCACATGGAAATAAAATACCGATTCCGTTATTCTTCCAATTATCAAGAAAAGAACCTCTAGGTATAAATATGTGATTGGACCACAAACAGAATCTGGGTGTTGTTCACTTTTACCTAACTAGGGAACTGGAACAGGGAGTCGTACAGGGAATGGGAAGTAATATGATAATTTCTCTAGTGGAGAGAAAACTGGATGATCCACTGGATCACAGAAGTTTTGACTATGTGTTTTTTGTTCCAGTTTTAGTTATCATTCTGACATTTCCAGAAAATGTTACAAAAATATTTTATGAATGAAAATGTTTATATTTCAGACAGATTTGGGTAAATGACCAAAGGATATAAGGGTAAATCTGCCTTGATTTTCTGTTCAGAGTAGCATCTGGGCTCGATTATTATCTATGTCTGAGCAATGGCTTCTCAGATGTGAGGGATGATTCACAAAAGGGACCACCTGTAACAGGTGAGATTTTATAGGATTTAACAACAATCGATTTGAATGTTTTCGTACTAAACATCTGCGGCAACAAATGAGATACCATAAATCAGCTAGGGAACTGTAGGGGTGTAAACTGTAAAAATGAAGCATCAAGCTGCTTGAGAGGTGCCAGTCTTAATAAAAGGGTCACCTGGGAGAGCTTCGTAACATAAGGATCAGCATCAGTCTGATAAAAATCAGAGCAAAGTTCATGGAAGATACTGAATCGATGGTTCCCTCTAATTGATGTCTAAATTATGAACTCAAAAACACAATCGTCCCCCAGTCAGTTTAAGTCTGGTCTTCAGCGGATGTTGTGGTGTCTAACAGATCCAGAAACACTAAGATCTTTGAGGAGTGAAACACTGACTTTCTATCTCAGGTGTCACCTGTGCAAATCTATTTTATCTCTGGTAAACTTGATATCCACTTTCTTTAGCCAAATAATAAATCCATGTATATTGGCAATTTTACAACATCACCACCACCATCACCATCAGTCCACTAAAGAATAGAATAAAGTATAAATGTTCACATGTGAGACACCATCTTATTGTCTTTGAGGAGGAATGTTCCCTGCCATGTTACAGCCACAGCACCATAGGAGTGCACTCAGTCCTTCACTGGTTCTCACCTGAATGCTCCCTGTTTATTTAAGGTATAATTCTTCTTAAGGGACATTCATTCAGCTCAAAATCTATATTTTATTTTTAAAATTATTATAAATGTTACACTGCTGACATAACTCCAATGTGTGGATAAATGGATGGTCGAGATATGTAAGTTCATATATATCAAATACACAGCTGTAGATGTACGAAATAATGAAAAGTTACCTGTTATCGTAGAAGTGTTTTCATCTCAAAAGAAAGATGTCATCATGTGAAGTTTGTTACCTATTATTATTATTATTATTATATTATTATTAACAACCATACGCACCACCAGTAGCTGTCGAGCTGAACAGAATCAACATCAGTAGGTGAACATCACCTGTATTTGTCAGCATCATCATCATTGGTCTGAAAGATAGAGGTAAAGGTGATTGGTCTCCCTAAAGGTATGAACCTCCATCAGATAATAGGGAGATACAAACACTTCATCCATTAAATCAGTGAAATAGTTTATACAATAATCCATCTTTTTGTTTTATTATTTCTGATCTTTTGTGAAGGATCTCAATTGTATCAAGTTACTGTCTTGTTTGTTTATTTTTTGTGTAGATACTGGTCTCTGGTTACCTGGCAACAAGAATCTGTATTCTAAAAAAAGAAAAGAATCTACACAAAAATAATGGATTAATTTTGGTTCATTGACCTCTGGTGTCAGGTTCCAATAGGTCAGCAGGACAGAGATGTGGTGAGAGGAGTAGACAGGAGGTGGAAAGGAAGTGTGAAAAATCATGTGTTCTTTTGACTGAGAAGACAACAAAGCAGGTGACTGTTACCATGACAATCTCAGAAAATGGCAGCCTTATCTATATGAATTTGTACAATGCATATAAATACACATTAAAATTTGTACTTTATTAAAGCTTGAAAATTCCTACAATATATTCATAAAAGAATCAGTGTTGATTATCAGTAAAAATTAATAGTAAAGATGAAGAGAGGTGCATCTGGGCTGATAATAATGCCAGAAGCTGGTAAAATCTGATGAAGAAGCCAAACAAAAAGCAAAAAAAAATGTTTCATTCTGCTATACATCTTTGTGTAGCATCCTCATCTTCTCCTCTAGTGATTTTCAATCCTATCATTTTACACACCTATGGGATACAATCAGACAGCTGCTTACATTGCATACTTCAGACATCGCTCTGCTTATCTTCAGTGTTGATATTTTACCAGGAGAAAGGCGGCCTTCACTGGAAGGAGATCTGGTGTGAAGTTTAGGCAGTTTTAAGCAGTTATTTTCAAATGTTGTGCACTGATCTGAATAACCTGATAATAAACCAGGTGATCTAACGACACAGTGTATAACATAAGTGATCTGTGATGAAGGCCTTCTTACCTGTGGCTGATAATTCAGTCAGGTCCTCACATGAGCAGGTTGTGGTTATAAATAGTTTGTGTGGATATCAGGTGAACCCAGTTACTTCCTGGTCCCCCAAGTGGATTAACCAGTCAGTTTAGGATCTTGTGACTCAATGGAGGTCAGTTTAATGCAGCTGGGTAACTCTGCCTCCTTTCCAAGTCCATCCAGTTTTAAGACACCATTACCATTGCAGACCTGCCTAACACTTCTCCTGAATTCTGTGTATTGAATAGAACAAGACCCTGGTGGATGAGTATGTTCTTTAGGGTTACTGGAGGAATTTCTATTTTCTATTAAAAATGTTTTGTTTTGAGGCAAAACTTAAAATAATTAAATACTTTTAATTGATCTCACATTGAAGTTAATAAAATCTCAACAGATCAGAGGTTTTCTTCCTAAATAGAAGCAGAGCAATTTGGCTGGGCTGTGGACAGCTGCTGCAACTCCAGTTATCTATAATTTATCCCATGACCAGGTACATAGCTGGACTGATCAAATTAATTTCTGTTTAAAAGAGATCCCCACAGTAACTTTACATTGTCTATTAAAACATAGATACATTAAAATTTTTTACAAAATTACCAAAACAAATTAAAATGATTCATGATTTTTGGAGCCATTTAAAATTTGCTTGTTTACATCATTACTGTCTATAATATTCAACAACATCTGAAGCCCTAATAATACCCCTCCATTATTCTGGTAGGTACTTTAATTAAAGCTGAACTACCCAGATGATGAGTTAACACAATTAACATGCAACCTGAAGGATTTTTCTGACCCACCATTGGGAACTTTTTTTCTCATAAACATGATTCTGTAATATTTTTTATCCTGTATTTGATTGAATTACATTTTTTTATTAAATAAGAAATATAAATTAATTGGTGATGTGAGCAGCGTTTGGCAAATCTCTGTAGGTTGTGGATATAATACAATGGACTGAATATTAACCTGGATCACTACAGAGATGGATGGAATACAGGTGAATATTTTATGGGAGCAGCTGCAGCGATTACGACAAGAACTTTACAATGTTTAATATGAGAAAATATAGGGTCTGTCAGTCTTCCTACCCCATCATCTGCTCCAGAACTGGAATCTTCTATGTTTTAGTATTTTGTGATGGTCAGTTGTTCCCACCAGAAGTCAGTAAACAGACGCCATTAGTTGTTGATGTCCTGTTGCACTATGGATGTGTAAAACTACTAGGAATTTGATGGCGATCACAAATATTTAGCCTTTAAATGTTTTCCATCATAGCTTGACATCTTTAATTGTGAGACAGATCCTGGTGTTTTCAGACCTGAAAGGGAAAATATATGCCAGACCATAATGGGTGAGAGAGATTATTTAGCAACATGCCACAGAAACTTTCCATATTACCAACATTTATTTGCAGATAGACAGGTTTGTATTTACAGTCTGCTAAACACAGATCAATCTCCACATTGATTATTGAACTTTGGACATGAAAACAAAACTCAATTAGCAAGATAATTCATTCACCAACCTGTACAGGTAAAAAACTAATGTATCTGTTACCAAATAATCAGTTCACAATTTACGGGTGGAATATAGACAACAGGTATTAGAAATAACCTTACACCTGTCCAAAATACAGGATACAGCGAGGATATGAAGAAGTGGGGATCAAGGTTGGCAGCCAGTGTTGATGCAATCAAAGGTAGCGGCTACAGTTAATACGATTGACAAATTGATGTGGGATGAGTTGAAAAGGAAGAAGAAAGATGTTATCTACAGAAACTAGAAAACAAATCAGTTGGTGTATATGGGTTGGTAAACCATTAGAACTGCGAGGCAAGTTTCTGACAGGTATTACTAGCAGACACTGGTGGGCTAAGATCAGTTGGATTTACCACTTGTGAACTTGGATTTACAAGTGTAGCACTGTGAACTAGCTTTCCGTCGACAGGTAAGTAGTTTTTGCATATTTTGCATAAATTAACATAATTTATGCAAATCTACTAATTGCCAATTTTGGGTATTCTGTTGCAATTTTTTGGAATTTCTTAGATTAGATTCCCCTGTCAGTTAGAAACGCGAAAATATTGTTCTTCGATTTCTTTAGTATAAGTTTATTTTTAAGTTTTGTTGGGTTAGTTTTTCACGCTATTAAGTTCCTAGGAACACTTTATTTTAGTTAGGACTTAGATTACTTTTTTTCTTCCAGAAAAATTTTTAAATTTTCTTTAGAACTCAGATTTATTTCAGAAAATATTTTATTTTTAGAACTCAGATTATTTTTCAGGAACTGCTTTTCTTAAAAACTCAGTTTATTTTGAGATTTCTGTCCATAAACTTAGTTCAGGACCTAAACTTTTTTCTTTCAGACTTAGTTTTTCTTATATAATTTTCTCTCTAAACCTTACTTAAACACCTGAACTCCCTTTTTCTTCTAAGACATAACCCCTTTTCGCTAGGATTGTTGTCTTAGACATAATACTTATCTATCTTTAATTTAATTAACCTAGTTTTCTCGTAAAGTCTAGTAAGAGTTGCATAAATTTAATATGATGGAGCCTCAGCCATCAACACCGACCACCTCACCAAGCAGTTATGCTAATTCAGCTACACCTAAGGTGAACGATAACACATTGAAAGATTTTGAGGACAACTCGAGATTACAATCTTCAATGACTTCCTACGTCAGCTGGATCAGGACCCAGCTCACCCAAGAAATATGGCATTCGAAAAAAGGAGCTCCCTGTTTCGACATTGGAACAGGGAGATTACGTGCTCTGAAGTAGGCACTGCACTTGCTAACGCAGGCCTAAACGAACGGGTAAGAGCCGTAATTAACAGCAGTGGAGGGGACAGTGCAACAGCAGAATATATATCCACAAAAAAACCTCTCCATTAAAGGGATCAAGTACCCTTTCAGAGGTGCAAGCCCCATAGCCTGCCGAGTCCGCCATTCCTTTCAGGACAAAGGAGTGGCAAAACGATTCTCCGAGAACCTATTCCTCGGAGAATTAAAGAAGTCGTCGACGGCAGAATAGTATCGTTCACAGTGGTCTACAAAGACCAACCATACCAATTGCCCCAGATGTAAAACAACAGGGCATACAGCACAAAGCTGCTCCACTAACTCTAGTGTTGATAACCCTCCTCCAACAACAACAACAACAACACTAGAGGAAAAAGAAGCTCCACAAAAGCCTCCATCTCCGGAGGAGGAAAAGACAGGAGAGAACTCGTCAACCTCTGAATCTCCAGACAAAGAATCTTCAGAACAATCTAATGAAGATTCCATCTTCCAAACTCCAAAAAACAGAAGATCAAGAAGAAAAGGGGCCAAAAGAACGATCAGAGAATCTACCCACAACACCCCTCACAAAAACAAGGAGAGGAAAACGGCTGAGGTGCCAAGGGACAGTTCCCTCCAGGCACCTTACCGAAAACTTGCTCCCTCTAATCAGACTCAGGGGGGCTGTTACCGTGGAAGTGCCCACCTAAATTGGTGCACTTTCATTTGACGGATTCTTTCAGGTTTTACCACAGTAACGTCCGCAGGACAACGAGCTAGATTTAGCGATTATGTTAAGACGTTTGGAATTCTTATCCCTGAATTTAAAAGAGATAAAATTCAAAAAACATTGGAATGATTTCATAGATCACCTGGAACATTCCACACAAAACTCTATTAACTGCATGCAAGAATTACACTTACAAAACTGCACAAAGGTAAATAGATTTTTCACTAATTGGTAAGGTAAAATACTTACCAGTTTAGACCGTTAGGTAGAAAAAGGGCGTAGCCCTTCTTTTTCACCACAGCCTTAACATACAAATATAACACTCCTATAGTGATAATAATGGACGCGTCATCATAGCTAGTTACCAAAATGAGCTCCAAAGAAAAGTGATGATTACTTCGGTTTACACACCTACCATTGCGAAGGAACGTACAACCTTCTTTCAGAACTTCAACGATATTCTAGACCAGGAACTTAGGTCACACCCTGCAGATGATATTTTCATCTTAGGAGACTTTAATTGCGTCCCCTCCAATGACCTAGATAGGCAGGGACCGGACATTAAAAGTAGGACGCATCTGATCGGAAAGTTGCAGCTGCAAACCATGTGCTCGCAGTTCAGATTGGTCGATGCGTTTAGGTATAAATACCCCGACATTAAATCATACACTCACTATAGCCATAAATATAAAGTAGCCACTAGAATAGATAGAGTGTATGTTTCTAAACACTTAGCTAGGCAGCTCCAAGACGTTTCGCACGATGTTGTCGCGTGGAGCGACCACTCCCAGGTTAAGGCCACCTTCCTCACTCGCGAAGATGCCAGAGGCCCCGGACTCTGGAAGCTCAACGGCACGGTTCTGACAGAGTCAGAATATGTCGAGAGTGTTTCAGAGTTTTTTGGGAGGAATGGCAGACTCGTCGGGATCAGTTCGAAGACCCCTGGAGTGGTGGGACATAGGCAAGTTTAAGATTAAGGAACTAAGTCTTAGATATTGTCAGGCAAGAAAGGCATATCTGGACATCTTAGAAAATCAGCTAAAGCTAGAACTAAAATTAGAAATAAAAAGGGCCACTTTAGGTACGGATAATGACGATAAAATCAAAGCCATCCAATCCCAGATAGCCAAACTACAACTTGGCAAAACAGAGGGCGCTAGAATTAGGGCCCGGGTACCGACCATGAATGACGAAGGAAATAGAATGTCTTACTGTGGCTTAGAGAAAAGCAAAGCAGAAAGAAAATCTATCAATAAACTTAAAGCTAAGGACGGCCGCGTCTTAACCGATATAGAAGAAATTATTCGGGAAGAGACTCGGTATTATAGTGAACTATACACTAAAGAAAACACTTGTCCCAAAGCTCAGGACAGCATCTTGATGTGTCTAGAAAATAAACTAAACCCTCTAGAGGCCGAGTCTTGTGAGGGACCCCTAACTCTTAATGAAATAAAAGAAGCCATTAGGGATTTAAATAAAGAAAAATCCCCAGGAAATGACGGCCTTACGCCCGAATTCTATAAGAGATTTGAATATCTCCTAGCAGGAGACCTGACAATGATTGCGAATAGCGCATATTGTAGGGGGTACTCTCGGAAAGCCAACGTACTGCCACTGTCGTCCTGCTACCGAAGGGGGCGACCTGGAATACTTGGACAACTGGAGACCCATCAGTCTCCTAAATAGTGATTATAAAATCATAGCTAAGGCGTTAGCAAATAGGCTAGCCAAAGTGTTATGAATAAAGTTATCAGTGCTGATCAGACCTGTTCAGTTCCAGGAAGAATCACTAATACTCTTCAACTGTTCAGAGAAATCACATCTAAGTTAGACACGGAAATTCACTAGGTATAATGCTAGCTCTAGACCAGAAAAAAGCTTTCGATAGAGTAGATTGGAATTTTCCGTTAAGACACTAAAGCCCTCGGTTTCGGAGTGCTTCATTAATTTTATTAGGCTATTTCAAAAGGAACTTATCACACAGATATATCAAAACGGATACCTTTCCTCATTTTACACCCACAAGAGGCATCAGACAAGGATGCACCCTAAGTGCCATGCTGTATGTTCTAACAGCAGAACCGCTGGCCGCATTGATAAGAAAAACACCTTCCATCACAGGGATAAAGATACAACAATACGCCGATGACACCACCCTGCTCTTACGGGATGCGGCCTTTACAGCCCTAAAGACGTATGAAGATGCGTCTGGGGCCAAGGTTAACCGCCGTAAAACAAAAGCAGCATGGCTCGGGGGGCAAACAAAAACCTCTCCATCAATTTAAAATAGATTGGGTGGAAGATCAAATCAAATTATTGAGGCATCTATTTCCCCACTAACATAGCACTAACACGCAAAAAGATAATTGGAACAAGCGATTACAAAATTAAAGCTTTATTAACCGCATGGTCCTCTCTCAATCTCTCTTACTTACCAAAACCCAATTAGTCAATACCTATCTAAACAAGAAATCTTCTATAAAAACCCCAAATACTAGGGCGTGCCAGCGTGAAGCCGAACTTGACCGGTTTCTCTGGCAGGGGACGTAAACACCTGCAAATAAAAAATATAACTAAGAGTCAAAAGGAGGGTTAA
>JACATO010002257.1:0-24150 GCA_018389105.1 Nautilus pompilius
CTAGATAGCGGGATGGAGAGAAGGAAGAAACGGAGGAGGAGAGAAGAAAGATCGAGAAAAGTTTAGATAGCGAACGGGGGGGATGGGCGAGAGACTACTACGAGGGGACAGATACAGCGAGAAAGGGTAAGGAAGGAACTTAGGAGATCTTAATGAGACGGTAAACAATCACGAGGACGAACAAAAATACTGAAAGCCGGTGCTGGCGAGCACGTGGCGGTGACCTAAATCGGCGTGTAGCCGAGCTAGCGGACTATTAATGTCACTCGCAGAGCTGAAAATGGAGGCGAGCTGCTGGGATTAGAGCCCAGTAGGCTACTTTATTAAAAAGACGGCCCACTGGGCGGCGGCGGCGGACACTGGAAGAGAACAAAATAGAAAGAAAGACGGGCGCGGAACTAAAATTTACCACGTGCGTGGAAGGAGCTAAGCCAAGATGGCCGACCTACGCTAAGCTAACAATGGGAGGGGGACCTACAATTTACGTCACGCACTTCTAAGCTAAGAGGGAAAGTGAAAATAGGAACTAAACTAAATAAAAACTAATTGGAGATTCGGCGGAAAACGGTGGGGGATGTTAACCCTATAAGCACCGATCTCCCACGTGCCTATATAGGCTTACGAATTACGGGGCGACAGGTGGTGTCTATCCTACGCGAAAAACTTAAAAGTTATGAAAAGGGACGAAGCTAACCTAACTAATCAAAATCCACCTGTATCTAAACCTGAAAAAAGCATAATAAATCTAACTAACAATAAGCGAGCGTGGTAGAATTTTCCTCTAAGGAATTACTAATTACGTGTAGATTGATTGAAAAGCTACGGGCTGGGTGAAAAGAGCGTCACTTACCTTTCGACGACTAGAGAGCATTTCTCCACAAACAGACTCTAACCGGCGCGATGCCTCTTCGAGCGGGACGATCTCGTCTTACTCAACACAAAATCGGGTTGATCTTTTTTTGTGTGTTCGTGTGGTGCTATTTTTTAAGGGAGGAGGCTGTGTGAGAGCAGCGGGCTACCCAAACTCCTTCGCAAAGCGGCAGGAGAGGTACGATTTTTCCAGAGGCTGGACTCTCGATACGGAGTTTACTCTCCGCCTGTCCCTAGAGGTGTAATGCTGGGGTGGGGACCACTGTTTTATTCGATCACAAAAAATCCAACCGGACGGGGAGAGGGTCCTCAATTTATGGCTGTAATACGCCTTTGCAAGAGGGGAAACAACGTTCATCCCTCAAAAATACGGAAGAGACATCTGAAGAGGCTGGTCAATGTAGAGGCTGTAAAAGATATAAACGCGATCCAATGGACGGGTTGAGAAGTCATCCCGTGGACCGGATCCGACACACTTTAAAAGCGGAAATCCCGCGATGGGGTCTAGAAGACCCCGTCAGCAAGATGACGACGAGAAGTAGCGCGACCGGAGAGGTGGTGAGAAACCATCTTCCCGGTCAGGGCCCAGTTCCACGACGAGGACGGAGGAGAAGTGTGGATGTAGCAGAGGGAAAAAAGAGGAAAATCCGTGGGGAGTTGAAAAGTGAAAAAGAAGGGAGGGAATAAGTTACAAAATAAAGAGTGGTGGGAGGAGTGAAAGAAAGTTGGAGGAGGAAGGATGTGGTGCTTGATGATAAAAAGAAGCGAAAGCATCCGAAAGTTAAAATCTTCTTTCCTGAAAAGCGAAAGAAAGAAGACAGAGAACAAGGGACGTGAAAAAAAAAAATTAAAAGTAAATAAGATGTTTGCGGCGAAAGGGCATCCGAAACGTAGGTCGAAATAAACACCGTAGCCCGCCGACGGAGTGGAATCCGGGGGTTGGCCTAGTGCTGAGGTTGGATGTATGTGGATAGAAGAGCGGTGATACTGAAGTGACGTGGCTCAGAAGGTGTAGACGGAAAAAGTTGAAGGCTGTAGTAAAGGTGAGAAGGTATAGTTGACATCAATCCGTGAAAAGGTGTAGGTGGTGGTCAGATGAAATGGTCCCGAGGGCGCCGTTGATGAGCCAAATGGACGAGTATGTCGCCCTGTCAGTGGTGCTGGACTGCATGACCGTATATTTCTGGCGTAGGTAAGTGGCTACGTAATTTTGAAAGAGAGTTTTGGTTGAGGTGGGCTGACCGCCCTCTAAAGTCTTCCGACTGCCCCAAGAGATCCGCTGAGCGGAGAAGACCAGGAAGTTCGAAAGACGGTTCTTTTTACTAGAAGTGGGGACCCGAAGATGCGCCAGTACAAATTAAGTTTGCGCTGGGGACTCTGAATACGGTAGACCAAATCTCGGACTAGGCTCCACAGTTCTATGTTGCCGGGGCAGGAGAATAGACAGTGGATGGCCGTGTCGTCCTGCTCGGGACATGCGAGACATTTCGGAGAAGTTAGTAGTTTCCATTTATGTTTATTTTCCCTCGTAGGGAGTACATTTCGTAGGAGTTTCCAGTGTATGTCGGAGGAATACCCGTCCATAAGGCGGTTGATGCTGTTGCTCCAAATCCTATCCCATGGGAGAGGGCCAGAATCTAGAATAGCTTCCCACTTCCCCCTGTAGTCTGGTTCCGTGATCGGGCGCGACGACAGGAAGAAGTAAAGATCCCGATGAGATAATTTGGCTAGATCAACTACGTTAGTCCCTAGGCTTACGGAGTTGTCTGTTCCTTATGTTAATGTCGGAGTTATCCATGTAGTGAGAAGGGTTAAGTGGTAGTCGGTTAGAAGTCTTCGTGTGGCTCTATATAGTTTTAGCTTGTTAGTTAAAACATGCAAACCATCAGAATGTTAAAGGCCGTAGCTACGCGATCTAAGAAGAGAATTTGCCACCGTGGTCTATCTACAGTCCTTATGATATCAAATACGTTTTTAAGAGTTGAGCACCTGTTTTTGCTCGCTGAGTTGAGGAGGTTTAGTCCTCCTTGTCTTCGAGGGAGTCTGGTTATTTGAGTATTGGCCAGGTTGTTTGCGCCCCTGCCATAGAAACCGGTCAAAGCCGGCGTCGATGGAGGTGCGCGCCCAACCTGGCAGTCCTATAATTTTAGATTTGTAGTAGATGCCGGGTGTGCTGTAGGTGTTGATAAGGAAGGTTAATGAAGAAGGAGAGGTTAAGGGAGGACCAGCGGGTTAGTTGAGCTTTGATTTTGTTAATGACAGGATTCCAGTTAGAGGGATGGAAGTTAGTGTGGTTGTTAAGGGGGAAGAAATACCTAGAAGTTGTATCTTGTCCTCCACCCACGAAACGGGAAACTGCGAAAGCGGCCCCTGGGTGCCCCCCAGCCATGCTGCCTTCGTTTTCCGGTAGTTGGTTACCACCCCGGATGCCCGTCCGAAGGCCTCCAGGGCTTCGAAGGCTGCCGCCAAGCTGGCCTCATCCTTCAGCAGGAGGGTGGTATCGTCTGCATAGAGGGCTATTTTAGCCCCCTCTATTCCTCTGATGTCGTTGTTGGATCGTACATATGCGGCCAGCGGCGATTACGAAAAGCATGGCACTTAGGGGGCATCCCTGCCGAATTCCACGGGACGGGTGGACGGACGAAGATCGATAACCATTGTGGACTAAGTGCGTCTGTATGTGTGCGTGGGTTAGCTTGGGGGAGTATTTTCTCAATTATATTAGACTAAGGGTTTTAAGTGTCTTAAGCAGAAAATTCCAATCTACCCTATCAAAAGCTTTTTGGAAGTCTACGGCTAGCATAATTCCTAGGGAATTTTCTGTCTAGCCTACTTGTAATTTCTCTGAACAGTTGAAGAGTGTCGGTGACACTCCTCCCTGGAACTGAACAGGTCTGATCTGCACTGATAACTTTATCCATAACTTTGGCCAGCCGGTTGGCTAACGCCTTAGCTATGATCTTATAATCGCTATTTAGGAGACTGATGGGCCCCCAGTTGTCCAAGCACTCCCCATCGCCCTCCTTCGGTAGCAGGCCGACGGTGGCAGTGCGTTGGCTTTCTGAGAGCACCCCCTTACTGTATGCGCTATTCGCAACCGATGTCAGGTCCTTAGCTAGGAGGTATTCAAACCTCTTATAGAAATCCAGCGTAAGGCCATCATTTCCTGGGGACTTGTCTTTATTTGAGGCCCTAATGGCCTGTTTTATTTCGTTCACGTTTAGGGGACCTTCACATAGCTCGGGCTTCTAGGGGGTCTAGTGTGTGGTAGACACGCCAAGAATTTGTCTGAGCTGACGGACAAGTGTCTGCCCTAGTGTAGAGATCTTGATAGTAGCGAGCTTCTTCCCTAAGGATGTCAGCTGTACCAGTAAGAACGCGGCCGTCTTTAGTTTTTTAACTTTTTTTTTTTCTTTTTCTTTGTGTTGCAATTAAGTTAAAGGGAGGAAGGCTATGAGAGCAGCGGGCTACCTACCCAAACTCCTTCGCAGAGCGGCAGGAGAGGTACGATTTATCCAGAGGCTGAACTCTCGAAACGGAGTTGACTCTCCGCCTGTCCCTAGAAGTGTATGCTGGGATGGGGGGGACCACTGTTTATTCGTAAAATTATCCAACCGGATGGGGGAAGAGGATCTTTAATTTTATTTTGGCGAAAAAGCCATGTTTATGCAAAGGGAAACAACGTTCATCCCTCTATGTGTAAAGGTGACTTGAAATCGGGTAGCGGAACATCTGTAAAAGAAAAAGAAGATGAACATGGGGTGGGTGAAACCCATTCCAATGTACAAAAACTAGATCAAAATGGAAAATCCCTCGTTGGAGACCTAGAAGGTCCCTGCGGAGAAGTCAAACCGGGAAGTAGTGTGCACAAGATGACTGGTACTGGACCAGTCATCTGTGCAACACCCAATTCCACAGTGAAAGGATGAAGTTGCAGAGAAGAGGAAGGAAAGAAGAAAATCCGAGAGGAAAGGGAGAGCGGGGAGGAGCAGTTATGAATAAAGAGAGGTTGGGGTTGACGTAAAGTTATGGAATGTGGTGAAAATGTTAGATGATAAAAGTCTTCTGGGAGTTAAAATCTTCTTCCTGAAAACGAAAAACCGAAAGAAAGAAGACAAAAACGAAGAAGAGCAAAACAGGAAAGAGGTATTAACGAAAGGAGAGAGGGAAGAAAAAGAATTCCATCCTGTTGTGCGAAAAAGTCCCACCAGGGACAGAACTGCACCGTGGCTCGCCGACGGGTTGAAATAACTCCGGGGGTTGGCCTAGTGAAGTTGTAGGTCGTCCGGTAAGAAGTTGCAGAAAAAGATGGAGAAGGTTTCAATTGAAGGTCAGATGAAGGTGCTGGTCTGGAGTAATCCTTCCCAAGGCGCCGTTGATGAGCCAGGTGGCTGAGTATGTCGCTCTGTCCGTAATGCTGGACTGCATGACCGTATATTTCTGGCGAAGGTAAGTCGCTACGTAATTTTGAAAGAGTTTTGGTTGAGGTGGGCTGACCGCCCTCTAAAGCCTTGCGACTACCCCAAGCGATCCGCTGAGCGGAGAAGGCCAGGAAGTTCGAAAGACGATCCTTTTTACTAGAAGTGGGAAATCCGAAGATGCGCCAGTACAAAGTAAGTTTGCGCTGGGGACTCTGAATGCGGTAGACCAAATCGCGGACTAGGCTCCACAGTTCTATGTTGCCGGGGCAGGAGAATAGACAGTGGATGGCCGTGTCGTCCTGCTCGGGACAAGCGAGACATTTCGGAGAAGTTAATAATTTCCATTTATGTTTATTTTCCCTCGTGGGGAGTACATTTCGTAAGAGTTTCCAGTGTATGTCGGAGGAATACCCATCCACCAGGCGGTTGATGCTGCTGTTCCAAATCCTATTCCATGGAAGAGGGCCAGAATCTAGAATAGCTTCCCACTTCCCCCTGTAGTCTGGTTCCGTGATCGGGCGCGACGACAGGAAGAAGTAAAGATCCCGATGAGATAATTTGGCTAGATCAACTACGTTAGTCCCTAGGCTTACGGAGTTGTCTGTACTTATGTTAATGTCGGAGTTTATCCATGTAGTGAGAAGGGTTATGTGGTAGTCGGTTAGAAGTCTTCGTGTGGCTCTATATAGTTTTAGCTTGTTAGTTAAAACATGCAAACCATCAGAAATGTTAAAGGCCGTAGCTACGCGATCTAAGAAGAGAATTTGCCACCGTGGTCTATCTACAGTCCTTATGATATCAAATACCGTTTTAAGAGTTGAGCACCTTTTTGCTCGCTAGTTGAGGAGGTTTAGTCCTCCTTGTCTTCGAGGGAGTCTGGTTATTTCAGCATTGGCCAGGTGTTTGCGCCCCTGCCACAGAAACCGGTCAAAACCGGCGTCTATGGAGGTGCGCGCCCAACCTGGCAGTCCTATAATTTTAGATTTGTAATAAATGCTAGGTGTGCAGTATGTGCTAATAAGAAAAGTTTTGGTGAAGAAGGAGAGGTTAAGGGAGGACCAGCGGGTTAGTTGAGCATGGATGTGGTTAATAACAGGATTCCAATTAAGGGGCTGGACATTAGTACGGTTGTTAAGGGGGAAGAAGATACCTAAGAGATGCATCTTGTCCTCCACCCACTGGACGGGATATTTCGAAAGTGGCGCCTGGGTGCCCCCAAGCCACGCCGCCTTCGTCTTCCGGAGGTTGGTTTTTGCCCCTGAGGCCTTACCATAGGCCTCAAGGGCATCGAAGGCTGCCGCCAGGCTGGCCTCATCACGGAGCAGGAGAGTGGTGTCATCTGCGTACTGCCTTATTTTGGTCCCGTGGATCCCTTTGATGTTGATATTCTGTCGCACGAAAGCGGCCAGCGGTTCGGCGGCAATGACGAAAAGCATGGCACTCAGGGGGCAACCCTGCCTAATGCCACGAGTAGGGTGGAGGGACGAAGAACGAAAACCATTGTGGACTAAATGCGTCTGTATGTGTGCGTAGATTAGTCTAATGTAGTTAAGAAAATACTCCCCAAATCCAAGGGTTTTAAGTGTCTTAAGAAGAAAATTCCAATCTACCCTATCAAAAGCTTTTTGAAAATCGACGGCTAGCATGATTCCTAGAGAATTTTCCGTGTCTAGCCTACTTGTAATTTCTCTGAACAGATGTAAGTGTCGGAGACACTCCTCCCTGGTACTGAACAGGTCTGATCAGCACTGATAACTTTATCCATAACTTTGGCCAGCCGATTGGCTAGCGCCTTAGCTATGATTT
The DNA here is from genome assembly GCA_018389105.1 of Nautilus pompilius. NCBI lineage: Eukaryota > Metazoa > Mollusca > Cephalopoda > Nautilida > Nautilidae > Nautilus > Nautilus pompilius. The sequence continues at coordinate 7,098 of JACATO010002257.1, forward strand.
TATAGTCGCTATTTAGGAGGAGATGGGTCTCCAGTTGTCCAAGCACTCCATCGCCCTCCTTCGGCAGCAGGACGACAGTGGCAGTGCGTTGGCTTTCTGAGAGCACCCCCTTACAGTATGCGCTATTCGCAACCGATGTCAGGTCCTTAGCTAGGAGGTATTCAAACCTCTTATAGAAATCCAGCGTAAGGCCATCATCTCCTGGGGACTTGTCTTTATTTGAGGCCCTAATGGCCTGTTTTATTTCATTTACGGTTAAAGGGCCTTCACATTGCTCGGCTTCTAGGGGGTCTAGTTTAAGTTGTAGACACGCCAAGAATTTGTCCTGAGCTGACGGACAAGTGTCTGCCCTAGTGTAGAGATCTTGATAGTAGCGAGCTTCTTCCCTAAGGATGTCAGCTGTACCAGTAAGAACGCGGCCGTCTTTAGTTTTTAACTTTTTTTTTTCTTTTTCTTTGTGTTGCAATTAAGTTAAAGGGAGGAAGGCTATGTGAGAGCAGCGGGCTACCCAAACTCCTTCGCAGAGCGGCAGGAGAGGTACGATTTATCCAGAGGCTGAACTCTCGAAACGGAGTTGACTCTCCGCCTGTCCCTAGAAGTGTATGCTGGGATGGGGGGGACCACTGTTTATTCGTAAAATTATCCAACCGGATGGGGGAGAGGATCTTTAATTTTATTTTGGCGAAAAAGCCATGTTTATGCAAAGGGAAACAACGTTCATCCCTCTATGTGTAAGTGACTTGAATCGGGTAGCGGACATCTGTAAAAGAAAAAGAAGATGAACATGGGGTGGGTGAAACCCATTCCAATGTACAAAACTAATCAAAATGGAAAATCCCTCGTTGGAGACCTAGAAGGTCCCTGCGGAGAGTCAAACCGGAAAGTAGTGTGCACAAGATGACTGGTACTGGACCAGTCATCTGTGCAACACCCAATTCCACAGTGAAAGGATGAAGTTGCAGAGAAGAGGAAGGAAAGAAGAAAATCCGAGAGGAAAGGGAGAGCGGGGAGGAGCAGTTATGAATAAAGAGAGGTTGGGGTTGACGTAAGTTATGGAATGTGGTGAAAATGTTAGATGATAAAAGTCTTCTGGGAGTTAAAATCTTCTTTCCTGAAAACGAAAAACCGAAAGAAAGAAGACAAAAACGAAGAAGACAAAACAAGGAAGAGAGAACGAAAGGAGAGAGGGAGAAAAGAATTCCACCTGTGGTGCGAAAAAGTCCCACCAGACAGAACTGCACCGTGGCTCGCCGACGGGTTGAAATAACTCCGGGGGTTGGCCTAGTGAAGTTGCAGGTCGTCCGGTAAGAAGTTGCAGAAAAAGATGGAGAAGTTTCAATTGAAGGTGAGATGAAGGTGCTGGTCGGGAGTAATCCTTCCCAAGGCGCCGTTGATGAGCCAGGTGGCTGAGTATGTCGCTCTGTCCGTAATGCTGGACTGCATGACCGTATATTTCTGTCGAGTAAGTGGCTACGTAATTTTGAAAGAGTGTTGGTTGAGGTGGGCTGACCGCCCTCTAAAGCCTTGCGACTACCCAAGCGATCCGCTGAGCGGAGAAGGCCAGGAAGTTCGAAAGACGATCCTTTTTACTAGAAGTGGGAAATCCAAAGATGCGCCAGTACAAAGTAAGTTTGCGCTGGGGACTCTGAATGCGGTAGACCAAATCGCGGACTAGGCTCCACAGTTCTATGTTGCCGGGGCAGGAGAATAGACAGTGGATGGCCGTGTCGTCCTGCTCGGGACAAGCGAGACATTTCGGAGAAGTTAATAATTTCCATTTATGTTTATTTTCCCTCGTAGGGAGTACATTTCGTAAGAGTTTCCAGTGTATGTCGGAGGAATACCCATCCACCAGGCGGTTGATGCTGCTGTTCCAAATCCTATTCCATGGAAGAGGGCCAGAATCTAGAATAGCTTCCCACTTCCCCCTGTAGTCTGGTTCCGTGATCGGGCGCGACGACAGGAAGAAGTAAAGATCCCGATGAGATAATTTGTCTAGATCAACTACGTTAGTCCCTAGGCTTACGGAGTTGTCTGTACTTATGTTAATGTTGGAGTTTATCCATGTAGTGAGAAGAGTTACGTGGTAGTCGGTTAGAAGTCTTCGTGTGGCTCTATATAGTTTTAGCTTGTTAGTTAAAACATGCAAACCATCAGAGATGTTAAAGGCCGTAGCTACGCGATCTAAGAAGAGAATTTGCCACCGTGGTCTATCTACAGTCCTTATGATATCAAATACCGTTTTTAGGAGTTGAGCACCTGTTTTGCTCGCTAAGTTGAGGAGGTTTAGTCCTCCTTGTCTTCGAGGGAGTCTGGTTATTTGAGTATTGGCCAGGTGTTTGCGCCCCTGCCACAGAAACCGGTCAAAACCGGGCGTCTATGGAGGTGCGCGCCCAACCTGGCAGTCCTATAATTTTAGATTTGTAATAAATGCTAGGTGTGCAGTATGTACTAATAAGAAAAGTTTTGGTGAAGAAGGAGAGGTTAAGGGAGGACCAGCGGGTTAGTTGAGCATGGATTTGGTTAATAACAGGATTCCAATTAAGGGGCTGGACATTAGTACGGTTGTTAAGGGGGAAGAAGATACCTAAGAGATGCATCTTTGTCCTCCACCCACTGGACGGGATATGCGAAAGTGGCGCCTGGGTGCCCCCAAGCCACGCCGCCTTCGTCTTCCGGAGGTTGGTTTTGCCCCTGAGGCCTTACCATAGGCCTCAAGGGCATCGAAGGCTGCCGCCAGGCTGGCCTCATCACGGAGCAGGAGGGTGGTGTCATCTGCGTACTGGCGTTATTGGGTCCCGTGGATCCTTTGATGGTGGTATTCTGTCGCACGAAAGCGGCCAGCGGTTCGGCGGCAATGACGAAAAGCATGGCACTCAGGGGGCAACCCTGCCGAATGCCACGAGTAGGGTGGAGGGACGAAGAACGAAAACCATTGTGGACTAAGTGCGTCTGTATGTGTGCGTAGATTAGTCTAATGTAGTTAAGAAAATACTCCCCAAATCCAAGGGTTTTAAGTGTCTTAAGAAGAAAATTCCAGTCTACCCTATCAAAAGCTTTTTGAAAATCGACGGCTAGCATAATTCCTAGGGAATTTTCCGTGTCTAACCTACTTGTAATTTCTCTGAACAGATGAAGAGTGTCGGAGACACTCCTCCCTGGTACTGAACAGGTCTGATCAGCACTGATAACTTTATCCATAACTTTGGCCAGCCGATTGGCTAGCGCCTTAGCTATGATTTTATAGTCGCTATTTAGGAGGGAGATGGGTCTCCAGTTGTCCAAGCACTCCCCATCGCCCTCCTTCGGCAGCAGGACGACAGTGGCAGTGCGTTGGCTTTCTGAGAGCACCCCCTTACAGTATGCGCTATTCGCAACCGATGTCAGGTCCTTAGCTAGGAGGTATTCAAACCTCTTATAGAAATCCAGCGTAAGGCCATCATCTCCTGGGGACTTGTCTTTATTTGAGGCCCTAATGGCCTGTTTTATTTCATTAACGGTTAAGGGGCCTTCACACTGCTCGGCTTCTAGGGGGTCTAGTTTAAGTTGTAGACACGCCAAGAATTTGTCCTGAGCAGACGGACAAGTGTCCGCCCTAGTGTAGAGATCTTGATAGTAGCGAGCTTCTTCCCTAAGGATGTCTGCTGTACTAGTAAGAACGCGGCCGTCTTTAGTTTTTAACTTAGGTTATAGATTTCTTTGCTGCCCTAGATTTCTCTAAACCACAGAAAGACATTCTATTCCTTCGCCGTTCATGGCCGGTACTCGGGCCCTAATTCTAGCGCCTTCTGTTTTGTGTAATTGTAAGTTCGCTAACTCGGTTTTGATGGCTTGTATTTTATCACTTCTATCTAGCCCTAAGGCCGCTTGTTTTAGTTCTAATTTTAAAGAGTCTGTCAATTGATCTTCTAAAAATTGCCTATAAGCCGTACGCACCTGACAATACGTGATGCTGAAGTTCCTTAGTTTAGCCTTACCTATATCCCACCACTCCAGTGGGTCTGGAAACTCCGCCCGACGAAGCGACCAGTCCTCCCAGAGACTCTGTACACCCTCAACATACTCTGACTCCGTCAGAATACTGTTGTTGAGCTTCCAGAGCCCCGGTCCCCTGGTGTTCCCCGGAAGAAGAATCTCAGCCCGAACCTGGAAGTGGTCACTTCCCGCGAAGGCGTCGTGCGAAACGCTTTGAAGTGATTGCGCTACATGTTTAGAGACATACACTCTGTCTATTCTAGTTGCTACGTTATACTTTTTACTGAAGTGAGTGTATGACAACGCGTCTGGGTTTTGAATCTATACGCATCGACCACGCCAAACTGCGAACACATGGTTTGCAGCTGCAGCGCCCCGATCAGATGCGTCCTACTCTTAATGTCCGGTCCCTGCCTATCGAGGTCATGGGATGGGACACAATTAAAATCACCTAGAATATATAAGTCATCAGCAGGGTGAGACCTAAGCTCCTGCTCTAAGATATCATTGAAGTTCTGAAAGAACAGTGTCCGTTCCCTCGCAACGGTGGGAGCGTACACTGAAGCGATCATCACTTTTCTTTGGAACTGGGTTTTGCAAATAACTATGGCGATACGCCCATCATTATCACTGTAAGAGTGCTCTATCTGAAAACCTAGGTTACTATGTACTAAAATAGCAACACCTTTAGCCCTACCTACTTTTTCAAGGCTGGAGTGGATTAGTCCGGACCAGTTAGCAAAATAACTAGCTAATTCTTGATTAGATTGTAAGTGGAGTTCTTGCATGCATATTATAGAGGAAAGTTCTGAATGCTGTAGGTGGTCTAGGAAAGTATTCCACTGGGACTTGAATTTTATCCCTCTTAAATTCAGGGATAAAAATTCAAGCGTCTATTCATAAGTCACAAATCTGTCTCACAGTCCGAGGACGTTTAGTGGGTCAGTTGTCCGAAAGGAGTCGAAAAGGAAGGGCTCCCTATTCGGGCGACTCTTCCATGCATCACCCCCGGAGTTATAGGAGGATATTGGAGATAGCCTCCAAAGTTGTTGAAAAGCGCTTCAGAGATCTGGAGCGCCGTCGCTCTTTAGGTTTTGGTGGAGAGAGAGGCGTAGAGTCCCGCACGGTTCTCTTTGCCGCCTTCGCACGCCCGCGACCTCCGCGGGGCTGGTGGTGGAGAAGTGGGTCGTCCTGAGGAGGACTTGCCGTTTCTTCTTCCGGGTAACCTCACACTTGAGGGTAACAATAGGCGGAGAAGGTGCCACTGAGATGTCAAAAGCTCAACGACGATAGGCGTCTTAATCACCGCCGGCTGAGCTACAGGCGTAGATGATGCGGGAGAAGGTGGCAGGCAGCCAGAGCAGGTAGCTGCCGGTGGCCTGAGTTCCCTGCAGATGGAACAGTAAGGGAGGAGGGACGGGCTGGTCCTTGTACACAACTTGAAAGGAGACCATCCGGCCATCAACTTCCTCCCTGATCCGAGGGGATTGGTTCCTTAAGGAGCATTTTGAGACTCCGCTGTCCGGATAAGATGGGAAGTCCCGGCAGGCAGTCATATCGTAGGGACGGAGGATCTTGCCATAACGGGTTAAGAATGGCCTCTGGAATGGCATTTGGGGTGGCAGAGGAAACCTCGACCTTTATCCAGGCCACCGGACTACTCCCTCGAAGGGGGTATCCACCCCCTTCACTACTAGGTTTTTGTAGAGAGGAGTTCCGCATCCTCAGGACCCTGCAGAGAATCTCCATGGCCCCCCCGAGGCGGTCAAAACAGCCCAACCGGCTGCCCAAGCCAGCGCTGCAGATGGCCTGCGCGACATCCACATTGTTTACGGCGCCATCGCGTAGAGGAAGAGGGAGGAGTTCTTCTTAAAAGTGATGGGCGTTTTTTTTGGTCTGATCCTCCTCAGCCCCTGCAGGAAGGTCGAAAGGACGGTACCTCTGGGGCGGTAAAGATGGGAAGCTGGAGCCTCTGTTGGCCTGGCGACGTTGGCATAGCTGTCTGCCGAGAAGGAACAGGTTCCATGCTGAAAAAAGGAGACAACAAAAACCACTTACCTTTGGAAAAAAAATCCGTGCAGGCACCAGCGTAGTCGCGTTCGCCCACAAACGCAATCAAACTTCACTGAATAAGTTCAAAGATCTTAGCCAGAGAAGGCCGAGAAGCCATCAACCAGATCCTGTTTATTTTTACAATTAATGGCGTGACGTCCTTGGCAAATGCATCCAAAACCCCACTTTCCTCGCCTTCCTTTCGGGGGGGTGGCGTTTGGATGTCTTAGTCTTGGATTTGCTGCTCTTTGGTGAGCAGCTTCAGGGCGGACTGATGTCTCCTCCACGGTTTTACTGTTTCCACAGCCAGGTTATCTTCCTCTGGAGCTGAAGTTGGAGGGGTTATGGCGTCCTCCAGGGTGTTTTGATCTGTTGGAGCCAAATTTTCCACAGGTTGAGTCGTCTGTGGTGTTTCTCCTCCAAGGCTCCTTCGGAGGATCCTTATCTTTAGGGGTTCAGCGCTCTGGCAACTCTCCTCGGTGTGCCTGCCCCCTTTCTTTGCAGATCTTACAAAACGGTGGTTGTAGGCTGGTCTTTGTAGACCACCGAGAAGGAATATGTCCGACATTTCTCTGGTTCTTCTCGGGATAGGCTCCCGGAGAATCATTTTATCGCTCCTCTGTCCTGAGAGGAACACTCAGGAAATCATCGTACTTCAAGGGTACGATTACCTTTCCACACTTGGCCAGGGGCAGTCCGCGGACCTTTACCCGGACCACGGGACTGGCCCCTCTTACAGTATAGTTTATTCCGTTAATGGAGAGGCTTTTGGTCGAGATTAATCAGCATCTCGATGGCCCCTCCATAGCTGGAAATGACTGCACGGACTTTCTCGCTGAGTCTGGCATCGAGCGACGCTTTCCCGACTTCCAGGCAACTTACCGCTTTGTTGGCCTGGAGGAAGAGCGAGCTGCTCTTCTCGGAATTTAGATTCCGAGGGTTGGACGGATCCGTGTCCGACTCCCTCAGGAAATCTCTGAAGGACCGACCGTCTGTGTTCCTCCGTTGTCCTCGTAGTCCTTCAGATTATTATTGCTAGCCCCTACCTTCCTTTGTCTAGCCGTTCTGGCACAGCTGGAACCTGCTGAGGAGGCTGATGGCTGAGGCTCCATCTTTTTTAAATATTTATTAAGTTCGAAAAAATACAAACAACTGTAAAGGAAACTAAGTGGAGATAGGAACAAACAGAATAAGGACAGAAGTATTTAAATAACTTACAGTTGGCAGGTAAACTAAAGCTCACCGAGAAAAGGGGGAAAATAAGCTAAGTGTTCACGTGATCGCTAAACCTGGCTCATCGTCCTGGGGGCATCACAGAGTTGTATCCTAAAGATCTGTCCAGAATGAAAGTGGCACCTTTTCGGGTGGGCACTTCCATTCCATCAACCCCCTGAGTCATTGTGACAGATAGAGGGGGGGCTGTGACTGATTCTAAAAAGTGTCGGAGAGGGGCCTCCAGCGAGCGGGCCCGGCTGTCTTCCGTTATTTCCCTTTTTGGTGGTGTGGGTGGGTTAGATTCGGGGCTGGTCCGCTTGGGGCCTCGTCTCCTTGATTTTTGGCTATTTGGGGGGTGAGGAGTTCACGCCTTTGTCTGTTCCAGGGGCCTGGACACCTTCCTCTGGAGCTATTGCTTCAGAGGTTGTGATGTCCTCTGGATCCTTAACTTCCATGGGATGTGGTGTTACAGGAGACTTTGCTGTGTTCTCAACAGATTTTTCTAACAGAGATCAAAAATTGTTAATGTATTTATTATTAGTTTTAAACAAATGTTTAGGGCAAAATAGAAGTGTAGTATTAAATGATAACAAAAACTATTGTACATTTGAAGATGGTGGTGGTTTTGTTTTTTCATTGTCATGTCATGGGATGCTGAATACTGCATCTCTCTACCACTGAATTGTAGATAAGCTTTAATCTGTCTTATCTCTGTGTCTGTATTATACTAAAGTCAGTTCATTGGAAGCACCATAGCCAATGGACCTATCTATCGTATGTCTAAATGATTGTAAACTGGTGTACCTTTGACTCTCTGATTGCATGAGTTGACAAATATTTGATTAGAGAATATTATCCTCAGCTACCATGAAATTGGTAATTCAAAAAAATATAGAGTAAATGAAACTGTATGGTTGTGTGGATATATATGCCTGAAAAGAGCCTGGCTTTTTCAAAATCTGTCATATTTACTGTGCTGGATTTTTGAGATAACTGTGTGGTACTGGGTAGTTGAGTATGGCAGCATTGTTGTGCATCATTACAGAACAACATCCACCTGATTATAGTAAGTCTGACTTTCATCTTTTCTGATCCATGAAGGTGGTCATCAGAGGGGTATATTTGCTGTGGACTCTGCCTTAGGCAGCAGTCACAACTATTTACATTAACAACCATATGGCTCCCTATCACCCCGCTGGCTTGCCAGCCGCAGCAATGACTCACGCTTGCTTTAGGCCACTGGATGCTGTTGCGGATGGGGGCTGGCAGTGGAACTGTTGCCACTGGGGCTTTCTGCTAGAAAAAACATGGGACCTGCCACACGAGAACTTGCGGAGACAGCGACGGATGCACACCAGTTCGGCTTCACTCCATAGATAGGCTGGGTACAACAACCAAAACTGATTTTTACTTACAGAATTCAAAACCTTATTTACCAGCAGCAGAAGTGCACTGTCTCAAGCCACCTTGAAAAAATATAAATTAATATTTTAGAAACAGAAAATTGGATTCTCTGTTCTGTTTTAGAGAACCGAAGCTACTTCACATCAGGAAATGTTTTAAAAAGAGGCTTTAGTCTCATGTTTACCTGTAAATTGTTGTAGTTTGGTTTCTAATGTATAAATTTTAAGGTGATATATGTATTGTTTTTGAAGACTTTTTAGAAAAATGTCCATGCCATGACTTTATTTTAGGAATTTATTATTTTGTTTTGTGCATTTTTAAAAAATGTTGTCTTTATTTTATTTGGTTTTGGTCTGTTTTCCTTATGGTTGACTTGAAAATGTTTAAATAAAAGATTTAATTAAAAACATTAAATGTCTGATTAGTTATTGATATTTTAGTCTTAATTAATCATTTTTCTAGCTATAAAGGTATCATTGACAAGTCAGCAAAACCAATGATATGTAAATATATTATCTTTATTATTATAAAAGTAACAAAAGAATAATATGAACTTTAAAATGCTGATATTGCAATTTTCAGATTATGAAAAGCAAGGTGATATGTAATTCCATTAGTCTACAAATAATACATAGCATTAATGCCATCAGAAATGTCCACATTTGCCAATTTTGCTTCATTTTTGATGCGGATGCAGAAGAAATGGAATAATAAAGGCTGAATGGTAGACATTTGAAGTATTCCTTCATTTTTTACTGGTGGATTATGTATTAATTTTATTATGTTACAATGATAAGATAAGATCTTTGGGGCTGCATTTTGCGGGTATATTGGTCAAGCAAAAATGGGGTTACTCTCTTGCCCCATAGGCTCTGGAAAAGCTGCCTGGCTAATAATTGAGAAAAACAGTGCTGATGTCCATCTCCACATTTCACCCAACTGTCAACTATAATCAACACTGATTCAGACTATTTATCCAAACTAACATGGAAAGGGTCAAACAACTGAGAGCTCTGATGACAGGTGGTTTGTTTCATTAATTCTTGTAGGCCAGGCTTAGTATTGAGGAAGTTGGTTTTGCATTTGTCTTTCCCCCACCCACCCCATTTCCCAGATGTGCAAGCTGAGCCAATATGACAGCCTTGCCTTGTAGCAGTAGTTGCAAACAATGTATTTTTAAAGTGCCACATTAGATGAGTGTCCACCATCACAGCACAAACAGCCAGCTAACCTTACTGGCTCCGGCCTCTGGTTGATATCTGGATGCCTGGCATTTTGTTGTTGCAATTGTCAAAAATATAAACAAAGACATTAAACATTATATAAAATATAGTTGTATATACTTGTTATTCATGATAATATTATTGATATGAACAAAAACATTTTTATATGTTTTAATTTTTGAATAAATTTATGTAGTTTTCTAAAACTTGTGGGTCAGGGAGTAAATACAATTTTACTTGTATAGGAATTACTTTCTGTAAATAACTGAACTGCCTGCTAAAATATTGCACTTAGTAAATCACACAGTTGATTAAATGTGATGAAATATCCGGCTCTGTGGAATCACGATTCTTTTTAGTTACATCATTAATTTCATAAATTTTAAAGGTTAATTTACTATATTGCCATCATAGGTGGCAAACAAATATAGAACACATTTATATTAGGGTTGATTTTCAGTGGGTCGAGTCAGAAGAATTCTCATGGTTGTCATTCCAGTTTTGTACTGTAAAAGTAGAGTATGAGATAAGAAATAATATTCCATGTGAAGAACGTTTGATTTTTAGGTATTAATTAAATCGAATTCACGTTGCCTTTACACATTATAGTTATGATCTGTCTAATGATTGATATCTTCACCATATTTTGTGGATATATATATTATTATTTTATGTGAGAAAAGTTGTAGCAACACTGTAAGAAACAGAATTTGTTAGAAAAAATTACAAAAATCCTAAAGGTAGGAATATATTTTCTAAATCATTGAAAATGTTGTTCGAGTTTATCAGTCTGAAAGTAAACTGTGAAATATTTGGTTCTTATGGATACTCCTTACTGACTTGTTAATGCTTTTCTGTTAATATTTGTTTATATTATTTTTGCCATATAGTTAATAGAATTAAAGTGATAAAGTAATGAGAGCGATCTTTTATGAACGGATAAAGAATGCAAAATCTGTTGCCGAAATGTTTCAAGAAGCTTGGAATTATATTGGTATTCACATTTTGGTCGTCAGTTTCTCAAACATGGATTCTAAGATAGTATGTCTGTCATTTTATTCTGGTTATTAGCTCAAGAATCTACTGGTAACAATTTTAATAAACAGACTATATTCATACAGCGAACATTAACAGGCAAATAATTTCATTAAAATTCCAGTGAAAAATAACCTATAGAGATCATTACTCTCTTAGTACAGCAAAACACAAAATGGTAAGGTGAAGGTCTAATGAAATGTGGTGTAATAGGTCTGAAACTTAAGTATGTGTGAATTAACATTTGGAATATCTTCTCTAAGAAACATCAGCAGCAGTAGATAATAACTTTCAGTGGTAATTAAGATCAGAATTAAATTCAGTTTGCTCACGTGATTGACAGATTCAAAATGTGCACATTCACTCAGAATCCAAACGTAAATTCGATGCTTTTAGAGACGATCAAACAGCACCACGTCAGAGTTGTGAAGGAGACACACTGAAAGACTCTCTTGTAGACAGACAAGTTAGAGATTATGGAAATGTAAACCTGGTATGAGTCAAGTTTATTCCCTTAAAAACACTAATGAAGAAAGCAAGGTGATATGAATTCAGAAAGAAGGGAAAAATGTTTGGTTTGTTGGTAAACTATTTAGCAATTTATTTGTCATTGTTTTAGCTGTTGTAACATTAAGAAAAACAACATCTGAGGTTATGATGTTCAGAGATACTATGAAGGTTAATGTAAAACCAATATGCTGATGACAATTTCCATTAAAGTGTTTTTATGCTCTGAGAATAATGTAAAAAACGTTTTCTTTTAATACTAAAGCTTAATGATGAGCTTCAAGATGTTTCATGTTAATTCATAGGCTACAAGTTTTAAATATCTGAAGGATGACTTCTAATTCAAATTAAAATTTTTAGAAAATGGTAAATAACTTTAACCCTTTATATGTCAGGTATCACAGTACTTTGACTTAAGTTGTCCAACTCAACGTTCAGATATAACAGATACATTTTGCACGATACACTGTTTTTAAACTTTCTAAACTTTGGGATTGATGGAATTTTCTATGTTATTTAATGTCAAAAGTGAAGGAACCCTCTTGCAAACTAGCAGTGACTCCAGTGATATGACGGCACAAACTGGAATCACGTTATTTTTTAAAATCACTTTTATTGAATTAATGTCTGTATGTTAAAAATTATTAGGAAAACATTTAAAGTGCGAGTAAACAGGGTGCATATTTATTACCTGCTGTTTACCAAAAATAGCATTAAAATGATAATTTTTCACCCTTTACAGATGATGAATATGTCCTTACTATGTTGCCAGCATGAATTATATACAAAATTCAGTTGTGCAAATTTAATTTTTGTGTAAACCTGTGATCACAATTCTCCATGACCGTAGTAGCCATCAACTAAGTATTCTGCCCAAAGTTGATAAACATCATGAGCTGCAACCTTCATCTGATTACAAAAATTAAGCAGTGCAAAATTGTCTTATTAACAAAATTGCAAAATCCCACACAATTTGAGAAAACTGATTTACAGTCATTGAGCGAATACAATATTAGATTTTTGAAAGAAACAGTAAAAACATAAATATTGAATAATCTTTTGATTGATTTGTCTTTATTTCTGTTAATGTACTTTTACAAACACCAAACTTTGCTTGAACAACCAGGATAAACTTTCAGTATCATTGGAGTTTGGCTAAACTCAGATAAGCTGGGCAGGTGACTTTGTAAGATGACTCTGCCTTAATCCATGAAGACGGTTGGTTGACAAGATCAAGGAAAACTATAGCATTGGTGCTACAGGCTGAGTGTAATAGCTGAGGCAAAAGAACAAAACTTACTACAGATAGTGAGCATTCTAGTCAGATCAGATCATAGTGAGTATTTGTATGCCTTATAAAATTATCAGACCTTAAACTTCCATCAGGGCAGCAAGGATTGGGGAGGGGACGGAACCGTGGTGTGGTGATACTGTGATTCAGATGTTTTCATTTAGTCATCTGTTTTAAGTTTTATTTAAAATATGTTCAATGACAGCTTCGAGATGAGTTTAGTTAGAGAATGAGGCAGATATTTGTATTACACAATGAATGAATAATAAATGGAAATTAAAAAGTAAATGTCAATGAAACAAAATTATTGCTGATTTTTTAAAATATAAAACAAGGAGAACTTGTCCTGTAACATGAGGTTGGCTACATTATCAGATGTACTATACCCAGTGGGGGATTCAAATATTTTAACAACCGGTTCTCTCTCTCTCACAAACAGCATGTTGTCGGTTTGGCTAGACATAGGTCCAAAGGTTGATCTTTGGGCTGCCGTGTTCTACAGGTTAGCAAATCAAATTATTAATTATAATTATTTCCCAAATTAAAAAAATGTCTAAACAATGGTTAAAGCATCACTTTAATAACATAGAAGAGACTCTATATTAGACTATATAGTTAATGAACTAAGTAATACGAAGATATATCTATGCATATACATGTTTGATTGTTTGTGCTTTTTGAATTATTATTAATTATAGATATTACTGTTTATAAATTTTATGATTTTATGTATTCTTCATTTTTCTGAGCTAGGTAAGAATAAAAATACTTTACCTGAGTCTTTTATTAATTTAACATTTGTAATCTTTCACTTTAAAAATGTCCAAATAGCCACTTGATTGTCATCAATGTCTTTAGCTTTCTTTTGTTTGACCCTGTTGTCATCAGCAGAGTGGTTTTTTCTAAGCCATGTTTTGACCGAAGGATTGGCATCCCATGAGTCCAATGGGAGGCCAATCAGATTAATTGTCATAAGGTTTGCTACATTCTCAACTGTAAGGCAGCTTCTTTTATCTGAATATATAATATTCATTCTTGAAAAACCTCTTTCTGCCTCTGCAGAACTGACAGCAATAGTACTGATAATATTTTTAGCCTTTTGTACACTTTGAGGAATCGCAGGGTTGTGGGAATTTTGTAGGACATTTTCCACATAGTCAAGGAAATCATTAATGCTGATTTCATGATGGAAAACTTCACTGAATTCACTCAGTTTTTCTTCTGCAGCTTTCCAGGGTACAACAACTTCCTCAGTATTCCACGAATTTGGCTCAAGCAAGTTTATCAGTTCATGAATTTTGTTGTCATTTTCTTGTTCATTGTTCTTTGATGTTAAATGATCACAGTCCATCAACCTGTTTTTCATATTTTCTATCACTGCCTCCAGTAGCTTTTGACGAGGAAGATTAACAACTTTGTTGTTTTCAACGAACTGAATATCCTTAAAGGCATCTGAAGCAACTCTGACAGCAATTTCCTTTTCAAAGGTTCCCTTACTTTCTTTGAGCATTTCAAATGCCTTAATGGACCTTTTTATTAGTTTTTCCTCTTGGCAAAGTTAAACTTCTAGCTTGAAGGGCATTAGAAAGTAAGGAAATTTCTTGCAGTATGTCTATCATCAGTGCCAAATCATCCAAGAAATGCTTGTTGCAAAGACGGGCACCTATCCCTGAATGTTTTGTCTCACTAGAGATATATTTGTACAATGCTGGATAAGCATGCCACACAGCAAAGTGCAGATCTTAGACTGCAAGCAGCCCATCTTGGTCCCCAGAACTCTACCTATCTTCAGAATTTGTTGTCCAAGTTCTTCTGACATTTTGAAGAGTTACATTTGGTTTTTGTTTGATTGGTGAAAGATTGTGTAGATTTTATCCATGAATATTTTGAAGTGATCCACTTGTTTTATATCATTGACAGAATCGTCCAGAACAAGTTGCAAACAATGATTTAAACAATGCCAAATGACAATGTTAGGAAAATCATTTTTAAGTCTAATGCCTACCCTAGAATTGCGGCCAAGCATTACACTTGCCCAATCTAAACAGAAAGCAATCAAATTGTTTCTCGAATATTCATTATCAAATCCACCATCATGCAAACTCTTTAACAAAGATTCGTATATTGTTTCTGCTCCCTGTCCTTCCAATTCGACCAAATCAAAGAAAATTGTTGGTGATAGATCATGATCTTCAAAAAAATTATAACCACAGGCTTACTAGATATGGTTAAAGCTTCATCCACGATGACACAGATTTTAAAATTTTGTCCAATAATTTTGGTAAATATTTAATTTCTTATCTCTTTTGCAATGTGATCAACTATTTTCACAGCAGTTTTGCAAGAATGAAGTCCAACACCCATGTCAACTCCATTTTTAATTTGAAGCTCAATCTCATCTTCAGCATCAGAAAATGGCCTGCTGTTTTTTGCTAAACTGTAGACTGTATTGAAAACTCTGCATGTAGAGGCAAAATGTTTCTGGTTCGTGTTATCAATGCATTTTGTAATTGCATCATCTGCACTACTCTGTAGTTGCTTTACACAAACACTATGTGCCTTTGATGAAAAATGCTCTTTCATTTTCTTCCTGAGAGATGCTTGGTGGATGGTTTTATCCTTCCCTGAGGCTTCAACACTGCAGCTTCCCCATTCAATTGACACGTGAATTCCCTTCATGTTTAAGGAATCAAATTTGGCACAGTGATCACAACCAAGTTTCTTGCTATGAACAATCAATCCATCATATTTTTTTGGGAACTCCTCATATTGCTTCATACTCCAGCAGTCTGGAAGAGATGATGCGGCATCTGCCTCATCTGTAGGTGGCACAGTATCAGAAGCAGAAGTCTCATCAGTATCATTCATCAAAGATGGCTGTGTTACTGTTACGTCCTCACTGGCCTCTTCCTTTTGGGATTTTTCGCATGAACTCTAGTATATTTTGTTGCCGCTTCATTTTAAGGGCTGAAATGTAAAAAATTGCTTCACTAGGTACTAGGATTGCTACGATATTTTCACTGCCCAATGTAAAATACAGTGTTTTCCTTCAATGGTAATTACGAGAATAATTTTCATAATCAGAAAACATCTACAACCACATCTAACAAATATTATTTTAGATACCTCCACTATTCCTACTACAATGATACTGAAGACTAATTTTGAATGTTTACAGACAAAGAAAAAAGAAAGAAAGATTTTTTTAATGCATTAAGATATTTTACTTCACATCGCCTAGTTTTCTGTAACATGAACGGTCCCTGTGTATGTTAGAACTACAGGGTTTTAGCCAAAACTACTTTGGAACGAAATATGGATTGAACATTAAATTTAAGGCTGACATTGAATTACTAAATTTTTAAAATTTTATACGTATATTTTAAACATTATTAATAAAATTCTAACTTAAAAATAAGACAAATATTATTCAGAGTATAGATTTTGCAGTGATGTCTCCCCGCGGAAAATGGCGCCATGTTTAGGTTAAAGGTCGTGTAGTTGGATGGCAGAAGAACTGGAGACGGACTGCGAGTCTCCTTCTAAACTCTCAGGTTTGTCTCTCCTTACGAGTACATTATCTCGCTGGCTTGTGTGAAATTAACCGGAGGAGTAATTGATGGAGGAGTTAGCCGACGGTGATGTGTGATGTGGTGTGGGTGGTGAAGGTGGCGGCCGGCCGGGCAGACGACGGCGGCTACAATGGCGGGCGGACTGGGTCCCTGACCGGTTTGGTTTCGTTGTCGATGTTAGTCTCTCATCACCAGTGATGATGATGATATCACTGTAAAGTGCTGGGGCGGTTTCCTATTTTACCGTCGTAAAATAAAATACTTGTTTAAATTTCACTTAAAACTCGGTTTCCTATTTTATCTAAAACGCCTCGTGGTCGTCCACGAGCTCCAGCAGCAGATTGTTCCGTACTTTGCTTAATAACCGACAAATTACTGATGGAGATTACCGATTACACAGACTGATTGGTTATAGATAGCGGGTGCTGATGGTAATGCAGCGATATCTTGGCTTGGAGGACGGGGATTATTACGGAATCCAGAGGACGACGGCCATCGAGAATGAATTCCTGTGTTGAAGTAATTGACGGCGTCGTTTGTCCCTGTGGCGATTTTACTGCGGTTCATCTGTCGGTATTCGTCGGCGATGGGATATTTCACTTCTACATACAGTGAGTTGTTTGTTATATTTAAAAATATTTATTACTTTACGACGGTTTAACGGTTAAAAACAGAAACCGCCGAGAGCCGGTTGGACTCGGAGTTGAGAAATACAATACTTTAGAAGATGGTGGAGTTCTGTTGTTGTAGGTGATACAACGACTGGTTTGTGGGTGGTG